>JAMKQA010015227.1:0-19911 GCA_024699735.1 Posidonia australis
TCTCATTCGTTCCAGGTGGAGCTTGATGAAAGACAAGGTGGAGATTTGTAATGAATGTGTCTTCCATCATATTTGTATTTGCTTTGATATATATTTGTAACTTGATGTACTCAAGGGCAATGGTGGAATTTGAGCCATGGATATAAATACCCATGGCCGTCCATACTAGGGTATGATGAAGAAAAGCAACAAACCCTTGTAGCCCGATTTCGAGAGGAGTTCTTCTTCTCTTTTGTAGCAGCCACCACCATAGTGAAACCCACCTTTAAGAGAGCCATCCGTGGAGTACCCAGCAAGGGGAACCACGTTAAATCCCTTGGTGTTTGCGTGATTGATCTCTTGGCATTTCTTCTCCTTGGTAACAACTCGTTTCTATGCATGCGGCTGGACAACTCCTCTTCTACTCAAATTTTCTTCTCATTCCACTTGTTGATTTCGTTTGGATTCATGGGGCTTTTACTATTGGACGTATAACATGTCCGACTATATCGAACCTTGGATGGGAAGGTGGCACCAAGATCTGTCTGAATAGATCGAACCTTGGATGGGAAGGTTCAAAGGCGAAAAGGGTGGCACTACGATCCATCCGAATAGACCGAACCTTTGATGGGAATATTCAATGGCAAAAATGGAGGCACCAAGATCAGTCAGAATAGATCGAACCTTGGATGGGACGGTGACACCATGATCCGTTCGAATAGACTGAACCTTGTATGGGAAGATTCAAAGGCGAAAAGGGTGGCACCCCGATCAGTTCAAATAGATCGAACCTTGGATAGGAAGGTGGCACCAAGATTCGTCTGAATTGAGCGAACCGTTGATGGGAAGATTCATAGGTGAAATGGGTGGATCCATCCAAATAAATGAACCTTGGATGGGAAGGTGGCACCAAGATCCGTCCGAATAGACTGAACATTGGATGGGAAGACTCAGAGACGAAAAGGGTGGCACCACGATCAGTTCAAATAGATCGAACCTTGGATAGGAAGGTGGCACCAAGATTCATCTGAATTGAGCGAACTGTTGATGGGATGATTCAAAGGTGAATAGGGTGGATCCATCTGAATCGATCAAACCTTGGATGGGAAGGCGGCACCAAGATCCATCTGAATAGACCGAACCATAGATTTGAAGATTCGATGGCGAAACGGGTGCCACCAAGATCCGTCCGAATAGATCGAACATTGGATGGGATGGTGGCACCACGATTCATCCGAATAGGGCGACACTTCTATGGGAAGGTTCATTAGCGAAAAGGATGGCACCATGATCCGTCTGAATAGATCGAACCTTGGATGGGAAGGTGGCACCAAGATCTGCCTGAAAAGACCGGACCTTGGATGGGAAGATTCAAAGGCGAAACGGGTGGCTCCATGATCCGTCCGAATAGATCGAACCTTTGATGGGATGGTGGAACCATGATTCGTCTGAATAGAGCGAACCGTCGAGGGGAAGATTCAAAGGTGAAAGGAATGGCACCAAGATTCGTCCGAATATATCAAACCATGGATGGGAAGGTGGCACCAAGATCCGTCCGAATAGATTGAACCATGGATGGGAAGATTCAAAAGCGAAAAGGGTGGCACTAAGATTAGTCTGAATAGACCGAACCTTGGATTGGAAGGTGGCACCAAGATCCGTTCGAATAGACCGAACCTTGGAAGGGATGATTCAAAACCAAAAAGCGGGGCACCAAGACCCGTCCAAATAGATCGAACCTTGGATGGGACGGTGGCACCAAGATCCGTCCGAATAGACCGAACCTTGGATGGGAAGATTCTAAGGCCAAAAGGGTGGCACCAAGATCCGTCGTGATAGATCGAACTGTGGAGGGGACGGTGGCACCTTGATTCGTCCGGATAGACCGAAACTTGGATGGGAAGATTCAAAGGAGAAAAAGGTGGCACAAAGATCCGTCGGAATAGATCAAACCTTGGATGGGACGGTGGGACCAAGATACGTCTTAATAGACCGAACCGTGGATGCGAAGATTCAAAGGCGAAAAGGGTGGCACAAAGATCTGTCCAAATAGATAGAACATTGGAAGGGAAGGTGGCACCGAGATCTATCTGAATAGACCAAACCATGGATGGGAAGGTGGCATCATGATTCGACCGAATAGTGCGAACCTTCCATGGGAAGATTCAAAGGCGAAGAGTGTGGCACCGAGATCCGTCCGAATATATCGAACCATGGATGGGAAGGTGGCACCAAGATCCATCCGAATATATCAAACCTAGGATGGGATGGTTCAAAGGCGAAAAGGGTGGCATCACGTTCCGTCTGAATAGACTGAACCTTGGATGGGAAGATTCAATGGCGAAAATGGAGGCAGCGAGATCAGTCAGAATAGATCGTACCATGGATGGGACGGTGGAACCAAGATACGTCCGAATAAACCGAACCTTGGATGGGAAGATTCAAAGGCGAAAAGGTTGGCACCATGATCAGTTCAAATAGATTGAACCTTGGATAGGAAGGTGGCACCAAGATTCGTCCGAATTGAGCGAACCGTTGATGGGAAGATTCAAAGGCAAAAAGGGTGGCACCAAGATCCATCCGAATAAGTCGAACCTTGGATGGGAAGGTGGCACCAAGATCCGTCCGAATAGACCGAACCCTGGATTTGAAGATTCAATGGTGAAACGGGTGCCACCAAGATCCGTCCGAATACATCAAACATTGGATGGGATGGTGGCACCAAGATTTGTCCGAATAGGGCGAACCTTGGATGGGAAGGTTCATAGGCGAAAAGGGTGGCACCATGATTTGTCCGATTAGATCGAACCTTATAAGGGAAGGTGGCACCAAGATCCGTATGAAAAGACCAGACCTTGCTGGGAAGATTCAAAGGCGAAAAAGGTGGCTCCATGATCCGTCCGAATAGATCGAACCTTGGGTGCGATGGTGGAACCAAGATTCATCCGAATAGAGTGAACCTTTTAAGGGAAGACTCAAAGGCGAAAAGAATGGCACCAAGATCCGTTCGAATATATCGAACCTTGGATGGGAAGTTGGCACCAGGATCCGTCCTAATAGATTGAACCATGGATGGGAAGATTCAGTGGCGAAAAGGGAGGCACCAAGTTCAGTCTGAATAGACCGAACCATGGATTGGAAGGTGGCACCTTGATTCGTCCGAATAGTGCGAACCATCCTTGGGAAGATTCAAAGGCGAAAAGTGTGGCACCAAGATCTGTTCGAATAGATCGAACCTTGGATGGGAAGGTGGCACCAAGATCCGTCCGAATAGACTGAACCATGGATGGGAAAAATAAAAGGGGAAAAAGGTGGCTCCATGATCCGTTCAAATAGATCGAACCTTGGATGGGAAGGTGGAACCTAGATTCGTCCTAATGGAGCGAACCATGGATGGGAAGATTAAAAGGAGAAAAGGGTGGCACCAAGATCAGTCCGAATAGATTGAACCTTGGATTGGAAGGTGGCACCAAGAATCATCTGAATAGACAAGAAATTTGGATGGGATGATTCAATGGCGAAAAGGGTGGCACCAAGACCCGTCCGAATAGATCGAACCTTGGATGGGACGGTGGCACCTTGATCCGTCTGAATAGACCGAAACTTGAATGGGAAGATTCAAAGGAGAAAAGGGTGGCACAAAGATCTGTCAGAATAGATCGAACCTTGATGGGACGGTGGGACCAAGATACGTCTTAATAGACCGAACCGTGGATGCGAAGATTGAATGGCGAAAAGGGTGGCACCAAGATCTGTCCGAATAGATCAAATCTTGGAAGGGAAGGTGGCACCGAAATCCATCTGAATAGACCGAACCAGGGATGGGAAGGTGGCATCATGATTCGATCGAATAGTGCAAACCTTCCGTGGGAAGATTCAAAGGCGAAGAGTGTGGCACTGAGATCTGTCCGAATATATCGAACCTTGGATGGGAAGGTGACACCAAGATCCGTCCGAATAGATCGAACCTTGGATGGGAAAGTTCAAAGGCGAAAAGGGTGGCACCACGATCCGTCCGAATAGACCGAACTTGGATGGGAATATTCAATGGCGAAATTGGAGGCACCAGGATAAGACAGAGTAGATCGAACCTTCGATGGGACGATGGCACCTTGATCCATCTGAATAGACCGAAACTTGGATGGGAAGATTCAAAGGAGAAAAGGGTGGCACAATGATTCATCAGAATAGATCGAACCTTGGATGGGACGGTGGGACCAAGATACGTCTTAATAGACCGAACCGTGGATGGGAAGATTCAATGGTGAAAAGGGTGGCACCAAGATCTGTCCGAATAGATCAAACCTTGGAAGGGAAGGAGGCACCGAGATCAATCTCAATTGACCGAACCATGGATGGGAAGGTGGCATCATGATTCGACCGAATAGTGTGAACCTTCCTTGGGAAGATTCAGAGGTGAAGAGTGTGGCACTGAGATCCGTCCGAATATATCGAACCTTGGAAGGGAAGGTGGCACCAAGATCCGTCCGAATAGATCAAACCTTGGATGGGAAGTTTCAAAGGCGAAAAGGGTGGCACCACGATCCGTCCGAATAGACCAAACCTTGGATGGGAATATTCAATGGCGAAATTGGAGGCACCAAGATCAGACCGAATAGATCGAACCTTGGATGGGAAGGTGGCACCATGATCCGTCCGAATAGACTGAACCTTGGATGGGAAGATTCAAAGGCGAAAAGGGTGGCACCACGATCAGTTCAAATAGATCAAACCTTGGATATGAAGGTGGCACCAAGCTTCGTCTGAATTGAGCGAATCGTTGATGGGAAGATTGAAAGGTGAAAAGGGTGGATCCATCCGAATAGATCGAACCATGGAATGGATGGTGGCACCAAGATCCTTCCAAATAGACAGAACCTTGGATGGGAAGATCCAATGGCGAAAAGAGTGGCACCAAAACCCTTCCGAATAGATCGAACTTTGGTTGGGACGATGGCACCTTGATCTGTCTGAATAGACCGAAACTTGGATGGGAAGATTCAAAGGAGGAAAGGGTGGCACAAAGATCCATCAGAATAGATCGAACCTTGGATGGGACGGTGGGACCAAGATATGTCTGAATAGACCGAACCGTGGATGGGAAGATTCAATGGCGAAATGGGTGGCACCATGATCTGTCCGAATAGATCAAACCTTGGAAGGGAAAGTGGCACCGAGATCCATCTGAATAGACCGAACCATGGATGGGAAGGTGGCACCGAGATCCATTTGAATAGACCGAACCATGGATGGGATGGTGGCATCATGATTCGACCGAATAGTGCGAACCGTCCATGGGAAGATTCAAAGGCAAAGAGTGTGGCACTGAGATCCGTCCGAATATATCGAACCTTGGATGGGAAGGTGGCACCAAGATCCGTCAGAATTGATGAAACCTTGGATGGGAAGGTTCAAAGGCAAAAAGGGTGGCACCACGATCCGTCCGAATAGACCGAACCTTGGGTGGGAATATTCAACGGCGATAATGGAGGCACCAAGATCAGTCAGAATAGATAGAACCTTGGATGGGACGGTGGGACAAAGATACGTACGAATAAATCGAACTTTGGTTGGGAAGATTAAAAGGCAAAAAGGGTGGCACCACGATTAGTTCAAATAGATCGAACCATGGATAGGAAGGTGGCTCCAAGATTCATCTGAATTGTGTGAACCATTGATGGGAAGATTCAAAGGCGAAAAGGGTGGCACCAACATCCATCCGAATAGATCGACCCATGGATGGGAAGGTAGCACCAAGATTCGTCTGAATAGACCGAACCATGGATTTGAAGATTCAATGGCGAAACGGATGCCACCAAGATCCATCCGAATAGATCAAACATTGGATGGGATGGTGGCACCAAGATTCATCTGAATAGGGCGAACCTTGGATGGGAAGGTTCATAGGCGAAAAGGGTGGCACCATGATCCATCCGAATAGATCGAACCTTGGATGGGAAGGTGGCACCAAGATCCGTCTGAAAAGACCGGACGTTGGATGGGAAGGTGGAACCTAGATTCGTCCTAATAGAGCAAACCTTGGATGGGAAGATTAAAAGGAGAAAAGGGTGGCACCAAGATCATTCCGAATAGATCGAACCTTTGATTGGAAGGTGGCACCAAGATCCATCCGAATAGACAAAACCATGGATGGGATGATTCAATGGCGAGAAGGGTGGCACCAAGACCCGTCCGAATAGATCGAACCTTGGATGGGACGGTGGCACCATGATCCGTCCGAATAGACCGAAACTTGGATGGGAAGATTCAAAGGAGAAAAGGGTGGCACAAAGATCTGTCAGAATAGATCGAACCTTGATGGGACGGTGGGACCAAGATACGTCTTAATAGACCGAACCGTGGATGGGAAGATTCAATGGCGAAAAGGGTGGCACCAAGATCTGTCCGAATAGATCAAACCTTGGAAGGGAAGGAGGCACCGAGATCAATCTCAATTGACCGAACCATGGATGGGAAGGTGGCATCATGATTCGACCGAATAGTGTGAACCTTCCTTGGGAAGATTCAGAGGTGAAGAGTGTGGCACTGAGATCCGTCCGAATATATCGTACCTTGGAAGGGAAGGTGGCACCAAGATCCGTCCGAATAGATCGAACCTTGGATGGGAAGTTTCAAAGGCGAAAAGGGTGGCACCACGATCCGTCCGAATAGACCAAAGCTTGGATGGGAATATTCAATGGCGAAATTGGAGGCACCAAGATTAGACCGAATAGATCGAACCTTGGATGTGAAGGTGGCACCATGATCCGTCCGAATAGATTGAACCTTGGATGGGAAGATTCAAAGGCGAAAAGGGTGGCACCACGATCAGTTCAAATAGATCAAACCTTGGATGGGACGGTGGGACCAAGATACGTCTTAATAGACCGAACCGTGGATGGGAAGATTCAATGGCGAAAAGAGTGGCACAAAGATTTGTCCGAATAGATCAAACCTTGGAAGGGAAGGAGGCACCGAGATCCATCTGATTATACCGAACCATGGATGGGAAGGTGGCATCATGATTCGACAGAATAGTGTGAACCTTCCTTGGGAAGATTCAGAGGCGAAGAGTGTGGCACTGAGATCCGTCCGAATATATCGAACCTTGGAAGGTAAGGTGGCACCAAGATCCGTCCGAATAGATCGAACCTTGGATGGGAAGTTTCAAAGGCGAAAAGGGTGGCACCACGATCCGTCCGAATAGACCGAACCTTGGATGGGAATATTCAATGGCGAAATTGGAGGCACCAAGATCTGACCGAATAGATCGAACCTTGGATGGGAAGGTGGCACCATGATCCGTCCGAATAGACTGAACCTTGGATGGGAAGATTCAAAGGCAAAAAGGGTGGCACCACGATCAGTTCAAATAGATCAAACCTTGGATATGAAGGTGGCACCAAGCTTCGTCTGAATTGAGCGAATCGTTGATGGGAAGATTCAAAGGTGAAAAGGGTGGATCCATTCGAATAGATCAAACCATGGAATGGATGGTGGCACCAAGATCCTTCCGAATAGACAGAACCTTGGATGGGATGATCCAATGGCGAAAAGAGTGGCACCAAGACCCTTCCGAATAGATCGAACTTTGGTTGGGACGGTGGCACCTTGATCTGTCTGAATAGACCGAAACTTGGATGGGAAGATTCAAAGGAGGAAAGGGTTGCACAAAGATTCGTCAGAATAGATCGAACCTTGGATGGGACGGTGGGACCAAGATATGTCTGAATAGACTGAACCGTGGATGGGAAGATTCAATGGCGAAATAGGTGGCACCATGATCTGTCCGAATAGATCAAACCTTGGAAGGGAAGGTGGCACTGAGATCCATCTGAATAGACCGAACCATGGATGGGAAGGTGGCACCGAGATCCATCTGAATAGACTGAACCATGGATGGGATGGTGGCATCATGATTCGATCGAATAGTGCGAACCGTCCATGGGAAGATTCAAAGGCGAAGAGTGTGGCACTGAGTTCCGTCCGAATATATCAAACCTTGGATGGGAAGGTGGCACCAAGATCCGTCAGAATAGATGAAACCTTGGATGGGAAGGTTCAAAGGCAAAAAGGGTGGCACCACGATTCGTCCGAATAGACCGAACCTTGGATGGGAATATTCAACGGCGATAATGGAGGGACCAAGATCAGTCAGAATAGATAAAACCTTGGATGGGACGGTGGGACCAAGATACGTCCGAATAAATCGAACCTTGGTTGGGAAGATTCAAAGGCAAAATGGGTGGCACCACGATTAGTTCAAATAGATCGAACCATGCATAGGAAGGTGGCTCCAAGATTCATCTGAATTGTGTGAACCATTGATGGGAAGATTCAAAGGCGAAAAGGGTGGCACCAACGTCCATCAGAATAGATCGACCCTTGGATGGGAAGGTGGCACCAAGATTCGTCTGAATAGACCGAACCATGGATTTGAAGATTCAATGGCGAAACGGATGCCATCAAGATCCATCCGAATAGATAGAACATTGGATGGGATGGTGGCACCAAGATTCGTTTGAATAGGGCGAACCTTGGATGGGAAGGTTCATAGGCGAAAAGGGTGGCACCATGATCCGTCCGAATAGATCGAACCTTGGATGGGAAGGTGGCACCAAGATCCGTCTGAAAAAACCGGACCTTGGATGGGAAGGTGGAACCTAGATTCGTCCTAATGGAGCGAACCTTGGATGGGAAGATTAAAAGGAGAAAAGGGTGGCACCAAGATCATTCCAAATAGATCAAACCTTTGATTTGAAGGTGGCACCAAGATCCATCCGAATAGACAAAACCATGGTTGGGATGATTCAATGGCGAGAAGGGTGGCACCAAGACCCGTCCGAATAGATCGAACCTTGGATGGGACGGTGGCACCTTGATCCGTTCGAATAGACCGAAACTTGGATGGGAAGATTCAAAGGAGAAAAGGGTGGCACAAAGACCTGTCAGAATAGATCGAACCTTGATGGGACGGTGGGACCAAGATACATCTTAATAGACCGAACCGTGGATGCGAAGATTCAATGGCGAAAAGGGTGGCACCAAGATCTGTCCGAATAGATCAAATCTTGGAAGGGAAGGATGCACCGAAATCCAACTGAATAGACCGAACCATGGATGGGAAGGTGGCATCATGATTCGATCGAATAGTGCAAACCTTCCATGGGAAGATTCAAAGGCGAAGAGTGTGGCACTGAGATCTGTCCGAATATATCGAACCTTGGATGGGAAGGTGACACCAAGATCCGTCCGTATAGATCGAACCTTGGTTGGGAAGGTTCAAAGGCAAAAAGGGTGGCACCACGATCCGTCCGAATAGACCGAACCTTGGTTGGGAATATTCAATGGCGATATTGGAGGCACCAAGATAAGACAGAATAGATCGAACCTTGGATGGGAAGGTGGCACCATGATCCGTCTGAATAGACTGAACCATGGATGGGAAGATTCAAAGGCGAAAAGGGTGGCACCACAATCAGTTCAAATAGATCGAACCTTGGATAGGAAGGTGGCTCCAAGATTCGTCTGAATTGTGTGAACCGTTGATGGGAAGATTCAAAGGCGAAAAGGGTGGCACCAAGATCCATCCGAATAGATCGAACCTTGGATGGGAAGGTGGCACCAAGATCCGTTCGAATAGACAGAACCATGGATTTGAAGATTCAATGGCGAAACGGGTGCCACCAAGATCCATCCGAATAGATCTAACATTGGATGTGATGGTGGCACCAAGATTCGTCCGAATAGGGCGATCCTTGGTTGGGAAGGTTAATAGGCGAAAAGGGTGGCACCATGATCCGTCCGAATAGATCGAACCTTGGATGGGAAGGTGGCACCAAGATTCGTCAGAAAAGACCGGACCTTGGATGGGAAGGTGGAACCTAGATTCATCCAAACGGAGCGAACCTTGGATGGGAAGATTAAAAGGCGAAAAGGGTGGCACCACGATCAATCCGAATAGATCGAACCTTTGATTGGAAGGTGGCACCAAGATCCATCCGAATAGACAAAACCGTGGATGGGATGATTCATTGGCGAAAAGGGTGGCACAAAGTGCCGTTCGAATAGATCGAACCTTGGATGGGACGGTGGCACCTTGATCCGTCCGAATAGAGCGAAACTTGGATGATAAGATTCAAAGGAGAAAAGGGTGGCACAAAGATCCGTCAGAATAGATCGAACCTTGGATGGGACGGTGGGACCAAGATACGTCTTAATAGACCAAACCGTGGATGGGTAGATTCAATGGCGAAAAGGGTGGCACCAAGATCCATCCGAATAGATCGACCCTTGGATGGGAAGGTGGCACCAAGATCCGTCCGAATAGACTGAACCATGGATTTGAAGATTCAATGGCGAAACGGGTGCCACCATGATCCGTCCGAAAAGATCGAACATTGGAGGGATGGTGGCACCAAGATTCGTCCGAATAGGGCGATCCTTGGATGGGAAGGTACATAGGAGAAAAGGGTGGCACCATGATCCGTTCGAATAGATCGAACTGTGGATGGGAAGGTGGCACCAAGATCTATATGAAAAGACCGGACCTTGGATGGGAAGGTGGACCAAGATTCGTCCAAATGGAGCGAACCTTGGATAGGAAGATTAAAAGGCGAAAAGGGTGGCACCATGTTCAATCCGAATAGATCGAACCTTTGATTGGAAGGTGGCACCAAGATCCATCCGAATAGACAAAACCTTGGATGGGATGATTCAATGGCGAAAAGGGTGGCACCAAGACTCGTCCGAATAGATCGAACCTTGGATGGGACGGTGGCACCTTGATCCGTCCGAATAGACCGAAACTTGGCTGGGAAGATTCAAAGGAGAAAAGGGTGGCACAAAGATCCGTTAGAATTGATCGAACCTTGGATGGGATGGTGGGACCAAGATACGTCTTAATAGACCGAACCGTGGCTGGGAAGATTCAATGGCTAAAAGGGTGTCACCAAGATCTATCTGAATAGATCAAATCTTGGAGGGGACGGTGGCACCGAGATCCATCTAAATAGACCGAACCATGGATGGGAAGCTGGCATCATGATTCGACCAAATAGTGCGAACCTTCCATGGGAAGAATCAAAGGCGAATAGTGTGGCACTGAGTTCCGTCCGAATATATCGAACCATGGATGGGAAGGTGGCACCAAGATCCGTCCGAATAGATCAAACCTTGGATGGGAAGGTTCGAAGGCGAAAAGGGTGGCACCACGATCCGTCCGAATAGACCGAACCTTGGACGGGAATATTCAACCCCGAAAATGGAGGCACCAAGATTAATCAGAATCGACCTTGGATGGGAAGGTTGCACCACGATCGGTCTGAAAAGACTGGACCTTGGATGGGAAGATTCAAAGGCGAAAAGGGTGGCTCCATGATCCGTCCGAATAGATCGAACCTTTGATGGGATGGTGGAACCAAGATTCGTCCGAATAGAGCGAACCTTTGAGGGGAGGATTCAAAGGCTAAAAGAATGGCACCAAGATCTATCCGAATATATCGAACCCTGGATGGGATGGTGGCTCCAAGATCCGTCCGAATAGATTGAACCATGGATGGGATGATTCAAAAGTGAAAAGGCTGGCACAACGATCAGTCAGAATAAACCGAACCTTGGATTGGAAGGTGGCACCAAGATCCGTCCGAATAGACCGAACCTTGGAAGGGATGATTCAAAACCGAAAATGGTGGCACCAAGACCCATCCGAATAGATCGAACCTTGGAAGGGACGGTGGCACCAATATCCGTCCGAATAGAACGAACCTTCGATGGGAAGATTCTAAGGCCAAAAGGTTGGCACCAAGATCCGTCGAGATTGATCGAACCGTGGATGGGACGGTGGCACCTTGATCCGTCCGAATAAACCGAAACATGGATGGGAAGATTCAGTGGAGAAAAGTGTGGCACAAAGATCTGTCAGAATAGATTGAACCTTGGATGGGACGGTGGGACCAAGATACGTACTAATAGTCCGAGCCGTGGATGCGAAGATTCAAAGGCGAAAAGGGTGGCACCAAGATCTATCCGAATAGACCGAAACATGGATGGGAAGATTCAAAGGAGAAAAGTGTGGCACAAAGACCAGTCAGAATAGATCGAACCTTGGATGGGATGGTGGGACCAAGATACGTCTTAATAGACTGAACCGTGGATGAGAAGATTCAAAGGCGAAAAGGGTGGCACCAAGATCTGTACGAATAGATCGAACCTTGGAAGGGAAGGTGGCACCGAGATCCATCTGAATGGACCGAACCATGGATGGGAAGGTGGCATCATGATTTGACCGAATAGTGCGAACCTTCCATGGGAAGATTCAAAGGCGAAGAGTGTGGCATCGAGATCTGTCCGAATATATCGAACCTTGGATGGGAAGGTGGCACCAAGATCTGTCCAAATAGATCAAACCATGGATGGGAAGGTTCAAAGGCGAAAAGGGTGGCACCACGATCCGTCCGAATAAGTTGAACCTTGGATGGGAAGACTCAATGACAAAAATTGAGGCAGCAAGATCTGTCAGAATAGATCGAACCTTGGATGGGACGGTGGGACCAAGATACGTCCAAATAAATCGAACCTTTAATGGGAAGATTCAAAGGCGAAAAGGGTGGGACCACGATCTGTTCAAATAGATCGAACCTTGGATAGGAAGGTGGCACCAAGATTCGTCCGAATTGAGTGAACCGTTGATGGGAAGATTCAAAAGAGAAAAGGGTGGCACCAAGATCCATCCGAATAGATCGAACGATGGATGGGAAGGTGGCACCAAGATCCGTCCGAATAGACCGAACCATGGATTTGAAGATTCAATGGCGAAACGGGTGCCACCAATATCCATCCGAATACATCGAACATTGGATGGGATGGTGGCACCAAGATTCATCCGAATAGGGCGAACCTTGAATGGGAAGGTTCATAGGCGAAAAGGGTGGCTCCAAGATCCGTCTGAATAGATCGAACCTTGGATGGGAAGGTGGCACCAAGATCCGTCTGAGAAAACCAGACCATGGATGGGAAGCTTCAAAGGTGAAAAGGGTGGCTCCATGATCCGTCCAAAAAGATCGGAACCTTGGATGGGATGGTGGAACCAAGATTCGTCCGAATAGAGCGAACCTTTGAGGGGAAGACTGAAAGGCGAAAAGAATGGCACCAAGATCCGTTCGAATATATTGAACCTTGGATGGGAAGGTGGCACTAAGATCAGTCAGAATAGACCGAACCATGGATGGGAAGATTCAAAGACGAAAAGGGTGGCACCAAGATCAATCTGAATAAACCGAACCTTGGATTGGAAGGTGGCTCCAAGATCCGTCAGAATAGACCGAACCTTGGAAGGGATGATTCAAAAGCGAAAAGGGTGGCACCTAGACGCGTCCGAATAGATCGAACCTTTGATGGGACAGTGGCACCATGATCCGTCCGAATAGACCAAACCTTGGATGTGAAGATTCTAAGGCCAAAAGGGTGGCACCAAGATCCATCAGGATAGATCGAACCTTGGATGGGACGATGGGACAAAGATACGTCCGAATAGACCGAACGTTGGATGGGAAGATTCAATGCCGAAAAGGGTGGCACCGAGATCGATTAAATAGATAGAACCTTGGATGGGAAGGTGGGACAAAGATTTGTCCGAATTTAGTGAAACTTTGACGGGAAGATTCAAAGGCGAAAAGGGTGGTACCAAGAACAATTCAAATTGATCGAACCTTGAATGGGAAGGTGGCAGCAAGATCCGTTCGAATAGACTAAACCATGGATTGGAAGATTCAAAGGCGAAAATGGTCGCACCAAGAACTGTCCGAATAGATCGAACATTGGATGGGAAGGTGGCGCCAAGATTGGTCTGAATAAGGCGAACCTCGGATGGGAAGGTTCAACGGAGAAATTGGTGGCACCAAGATCCATCCGAATTGATCGAACCTTGGATGGGAAGGTGGCACCAATTTCCGTCCGAGTAGCGAGAACATTCGATGGGAAGATTCAAAGGCAAAAAGGGTGGCACCAAGATCTGTCCGAATAGATCGAACGTTGGATGGGAAGGTGGCACCATGATCCATCCGAATAGACCAAACCTTCGATGGGAAGACTCGAAGGCGAAAAGAATGGCACCAAGATCCGTCCGAATATCTCGAACCTTGGATGGGAATGTGGCACGAAGATCCGTCCGAATAGACCGAACCTTGGATGGGAAGGTGGAACCAAGATTCGTCCGAATAGAATGAACCTTTGATGGGAATATTCAAAGGAGAAATGGGTGGCACCAAGATCCGTCTGAATAGATCCAACCTTGGATGGGAAGGTGGCACCAAGATCCGTCCGAATAGACCGAACCATGGATTTGAAGATTCAATGGTGAAACGGGTGCCACCAAGATCCGTCTGAATACATCGAACATTGGATGGGATGGTGGCACCAAGATTCGTTCAAATAGGGCGAACCTTGGATGGGAAGGTTCATAGGCGAGAAGGCTGGCACCATGATCCGTTTGAATAGATCGAACCTTGGATGGGAAGGTGGCACCAAGATCCGTATGGAAAGACCAGACCTTGGCTGGGAAGATTCAAAGGCAAAAAAGGTGGCTCCATGATCCGTCCAAATAGATCGAACATTGGGTGGGATGGTGGAACCATGATTCGTCCGAATAGAGTGAACCTTGGATGGGAAGATTCAAAGGCAAAAAGGGTGGCACCATGATCCGTCTGAACAGATCGAACCTTGGATGGGAATGTGGCACCATGATCCATCCGAATAGTGCGAACATTGGATGGGAAGATTCAAAGGCGAAAAGGGTGGAACCTAGACATGTCTGAATAGATCGAACCTTGGATGGGAAGGTTGCACCAAGACCCGTCTGAATAGACGGAACCTTGGATGGGAAGATTCAAAGGTGAAAAGAATGGCACCAAGATCCGTCTGAATTGATCAAACCATGGATGGGAAGGTGGCACCAGGATCCGTCCAAATAGACCAAACCTTGGATGGGAAGTTTCAAAGGCGAAATGGGTGGCACCAATATCCGTCCGAATAGATCGAACATTGGAAGGGAAGGTGGCACCAAGATCCATACGAATAGACCGAACCATGGATGGGAAGGTGGCACCATGATTCGTTTGAATAGAGTGAACCTTCCATGGAAAGATTCAAAGGCGAAAAGGGTGGCACCAAGATCCGTCTGAATAGATCGAACCTTGGATGGGATGGTGGCACCAAGGTCCGTCCAAATAGACCGGACCTGGGATGGGATGATTCAAAGGCGAAATGGGTGGCTCCATGATCCGTCCAAATAGATCAAACCTTGGATGGGATGGTTGAACCAAGATTCATCCGAATAGAGCAAACCTTTGTGGGGAAGATTCAATGGCGAAAAGAATGGCACCAAGATCCGTCCGAATATATCGAACCTTGGATGGGAAGGTGGCGCCAAGAACTGTCCGAATAGACTGAACCATGGATGGGAAGATTCAAAGGCGAAAAGGGTGGCACCAAGATCAGTCCGAATAGACCGAACCTTGGATTGGAAGGTGGCACCAAGATCCGACCAAATAGACCTTGGAAGGGAAGATTCAAAGGCGAAAAGGGTGGCACCATGACCCGTCTGAATGGATCGAACCTTGGATGGGACGGTGGCACCATGATCCGTCCGAATAGACCGAAGCTTGTATGGAAAGACTCAAAGGCGAAAAAGGTGGCACCAACATCCATTCGAATAGATCGATTCTTGGAAGGGAAGGTGGCACCATGATCCATCCGGATAGACCGAACCATGGATGGGAAGGTGGCACCATGATTCGTTCGTATAGAGCAAACCGTCCATGGGAAGATTCAAAGGCAAAAGGTGTGGCACCAATATCCTTTCAAATAGATCGAACCTTAGATGGGATGGTGTCACCAAGATCCATTCGAATAGACTGAACCTTGGATGGGAAGATTCAAAGGCGAAAAAGGTGGCACCATGATTCGTCCGAATAGATCGAACCTTGGATGGGAAGGTGGAACCAAGATTCGTCCGAATAGAGCGAACCTTCGATGGGAATATTCAAAAGAAAAATGGGTGGCACCAAGATCCGTCTGAATAGATCGAACCATGGTTGGGAAGGTGGCACGAAGATCCATCTGAATAGACCGAACAATGGATGGCAAGATTCAATGGTGAAATGGGTGGCACCAATATCCGTTCGAATAGATCAAATCTTGGAAGGGAAGGTGGCACCATGATCCATCCAAATAGACCGAACCTTGGATGGGAAGGTGGCACCTCGATTCGACCGAATAGAGAGAACCATCCATGGAATGATTCAAAGGCGAAAAGGGTGGCACCAAGATCCGTCCGAATGGATCGAACCTTGGATGGGAAGGTGGCACCAAGGTCCGTCCAAATAGACTGGACCTTGGATGGGATGATTCAAAGGCGAAATGGGTGGCTCCATGATCCGTCCGAATAGATCGAACCTTGGATGGGATGGTGGAACCAAGATTCATCCGAATAGAGCAAACCTTTGTGGGGAAGATTCAATGGCGAAAAGAATGGCACCAAGATCCGTCTGAATATATCGAACCTTGGATGGGAAGGTGGCGCCAAGAACTGTCCAAATAGACCGAACCATGGATGGGAAGATTCAAAGGCGAAAAGGGTGGCACCAAGATCAGTCCGAATAGACCGAACCTTGGATTGGAAGGTGGCACCAAGATCCGACCAAATAGACCTTGGAAGGGAAGATTCGAAGGCGAAAACGGTGGCACCATGACCCGTCTGAATGGATCGAACCTTGGATGGGACGGTGGCACCATGATCCGTCCGAATAGACCGAAGCATGGATGGGAAGACTCAAAGGCGAAAAGGGTGGCACCAACATCCATTCGAATAGATCGATTCTTGGAAGGGAAGGTGGCACCATGATCCATCTGGATAGACCGAACCATGGATGGGAAGGTGGCACCATGATTCGTTCGTATAGAGCAAACCGTCCATGGGAAGATTCAAAGGCAAAAGGTGTGGCACCAATATCCTTTCAAATAGATCGAACCTTAGATGGGATGGTGGCACCAAGATCCATTCGAATAGACTGAACCATGAATGGGAAGATTCAAAGGCGAAAAGGGTGGCACCATGATTCGTCCGAATAGATCGAACCTTGGATGGGAAGGTGGAACCGAGATTCGTCCGAATAGAGCGAACCTTTGATGGGAATATTCAAAAGAAAAATGGGTGGCACCAAGATCCGTCTGAATAGATCGAACCATGGTTGGGAAGGTGGCACGAAGATCCGTCTGAATAGACCGAACAATGGATGGCAAGATTCAATGGTGAAATGGGTGGCACCAATATCCGTTCGAATAGATCAAATCTTGGAAGGGAAGGTGGCACCAAGATCCATCCGAATAGACCGAACCTTGGATGGGAAGGTGGCACCTCGATTCGACCGAATAGAGCGAACCATCCATGGGAAGATTCAAAGACGAAAAGTGTGGCACCAAGATCCTTCCAAATAGATCGAACCTTGGATGGGAAGGTGGAGCCATGATCCGTCCGAATAGACTGAACCATGGATGGGAAGATTCAACGGCGAAAACGGTGGCTCCATGATCCATCCGAATAGATCGAAACTTGGATGGGAAGGTGGAACCAAGATTCGTTCGAATGGAGCGAACCTTTGATGGGTATATTCAAAGGAGAAATGGGTGGCACAAAGATCTGTCTGAATAGATCGAGCCTTGGATGGGAAGGTGGCACCAAGATTTGTCTGAATTGAGCGAACCTTCGATGGGAAGATTCAAAGGCAAAAAGGGTGGCACCAAGAACCATTCGAATTGATTGAAACTTGAATGGGAAGGTGGCACCAATATCCGTCCGAATAGACCGATCCTTGGATGGGAAGATTCAATGGCGAAAAGGGTGGCACCATGATCCGTCTGAATAAATCGAACATTGGATGGGAAGGTTGCACCAAGATTCGCCCGAATAGGGTGAACCTTGGATGGGAAGGTTCAAAGGCCAATTGGGGGGCGCCACGATCCATCCGAATAGATCGAACCTTGGATGGGTAGGTGGCACCATGTTCCGTCCGAATAGTGCGAACATTGGATGGGACTATTCAAAGGTGAAAAGGGTGGCACCAAGATCCGTCCATATAGATCAAACCATGGATGGCAAGGTGGCACCTTGATCCGTTCGAATAGACCGAACCTTTGATGGGAAGATTCGAAGGCGAAAAGAATGGCACCAAGATCCATCCAAATAGATCAAACCATGGATGGGAAGATGGCACAAAGTTCTGTTCGAATAGACCGAAGCTTGGATAGGAAGACTCACAGGCGAAAAGGGTGGCACCAACATCCATTCGAATAGATCGAATCTTGGAAGGGAAGGTGGGGGAAGCAACCTAGGCTCCCCCAAGCCTCGTCGGCGCCCCCCAGAGCATCGTCGTATCGCCCCGATGCTGCCCAAGCCTTCGCCGCTATCTCACCGTCATCAGAGCATCGCCGTCGTCTTCTTCGGCACCATCCAGAGCTCCTCACCGGAGCTCGAGGTGGGGGGAAGGCTTCGGGCCTCGCAAGCTGCACCTCGCCGCTCGGAGAGAGTCGCCATGATGCCGTGAAGCCTTTCTGTGCCTCCACGCGTTGCGTCAGCCTCTGGAGAGCCCCCGGGAGGTCGCTGGAGAGGGTCGCTGGCGGCGGGGCACCGGTGACCTCCGGTGATCTTCGAATGGGTCCTTTATGGCCCATTCTTCTAAGTTTTTGATTTTTGCATTTAAGTCCTAAATTGTTACATTTCAGTCCTTTTTTATTGCATGTGGGTCCAGAAATTTTCACTTTAACCCCCATAGTTTTAAAATACTTTTGTTTCTTTATTTTTCTCCATGAATTTTGCATGTGCCCTCCTAAATAGTTCATCTTTTAATTCCTAACATATTAATACATGTTTTTGTCACATCTAGCTCCCTAGAACATAGTTTCTTTACATTTAAGTCCTGAAAATTTACATTTAAGCCCTTGAATGTTTCTAGAATAAATTTTCTTAGTGAAATTTACATTTTGAGCCCTAAACATTCTAAAAATTGCACTGATGATCAATAAAATGGGGTTTTATCACATTTAAGTCTTGGAAATTTATATTTAAGCCCTTGAATGTTTTTCAAATGATTTTTCTTAATGGAATTTACATTCTAGACCCTGAACATTCTAAAAATTGCACTGATGATCAATAAAATTGAGCGTCATCACATCAGATCCTAGAATTTTGCAGAAAGGCCGCTGAGTTCACATTAAAGTATTCTTGGACATGAAAATTTACATTTTGACCCTTAGATTATTTCTAAATTCCTTATTTAGGGTTTTTAAATGTTTTCCATCAAATTTTGGGCTATTTTTATCCCTTGTTTTGCATTTAATCACAGAATCCACTTGCAAATCATGTTTTCACTGAGATTTGATCTTTTGCCCCGCATTTTAGCTGCATTTGCACTCATGTAAATTTTGGACTTTAGTCCCTGACTTTTCAGGAAATTATCCAAGTGCAATTTATGCATCCTTGTGCCACATTGATACTGGACCCATCATTTGCATGTTAGAATAAGGATCATGAACCTATTTTTCATCCAGTTTCTCGCTCGTTTCGCGAATTTTGCGTTTTTAGTCCCTATGTTTGTCATTTACTGCGTTTACATCCTTTTGATGATTTTTCTTCTCCTTGTTTCTTGCAAGTGACATTGTCCAGACATTTAGCATGCATTTTGACATAACTTAGGCCATGCATCATTCCCATGCAAGCACTTGTCACATCTAGCCAGGGGAAATGACCAAATTGCCCCTATGTCCCCAATTCATGAGCATACACCTCATTCTGTGCATTTAGCCTTGCATTGTCCATGTCTAAGCCATTTTCTAGAGTTTTTGCACATTTAGGCACTTATCCTTGCAGTTTTTATCTTT
>JAMKQA010015228.1:0-17673 GCA_024699735.1 Posidonia australis
GATTCGGTATACCGAAATAATTCGGTTTGCCGAAAAGTATATAAGCTACAAAAAGGACTTTAAACTGCATATTAATCCAATCATATGAATATTGCTTATGTATGACTAATGTGTCTTTGATAAATGATTTTTATATTCAGTACTTCAGATTTTCTTAAGTGATTATTTTGTCAAATAATCAATAGTCATTTGTTATCATCAAAATGTATTAAGGATTTTTCTAACAAAGCATACTAATGGTGTCCATTCTTTATGCTATAATTTCCAAAGACTTCATTCCTCATTCGGATGTTGTTTGTTTACTAGGACCTCATATTCCACACTTACATCCTTTTAAGCAATGCATTTTATATTTGGAAGTCATATACACATTGATGTTGTCATGAGATCTTCAGACATTTTCTTTCAGAATTCTAGGAATCCATCACATGATTGGTGTCTTTTATGTTTCATCTGTTACCAACTCATGATAGATGATGCTAGTACTTTTTTGTTGAGAAAGAATAGGGATAATTATGTTTGAAAATCCAAAAATGACGTTAGTACATTTATGTTTGTTTGAAGTTAAATGCATTTATTTTATTTTTCTTAAGTTAGACATAAATACCATCTTTGAAGTTGGCTCTTCTACTTGCATTGATGAAGTTTAATTTTTAATGCTAATTTGTGTTCAGATTGCATTTTTGGGGTTCAGATTGCATTTTCTGTTCATTATGTTTATCATTTAACCATATAAGACTTCAAGATGGCTAGCACCTATTACTTTTAGCAGTTTTCTGACATACAATCCCCATTGTCAGAAGCTACCTGGTCAAGGTATGACAAGGACATCATCACTAGCATCAATGAACTCTCAGTTGTCTGGGTTAACACAAAATGGGCAAGCTGCTATGATACCGAATCCTCTATCTCAACAACAGTGGTCAAAGCAAACCCAGCTGGCTATGTCTGGTCCCGGTTCCTCCTCATACCAGTTTCATCAGCAGCAAAGGCAAGCCTTCATGCAGCAGCAGTTACAAAAAACCATGCCCCTGAATCAGCAGCAAATTTCTCAATTAATTCAGCAGCAGCCACAACTTAATGCTCAGCAGCAACAGCAGCTTCAGACTCAGCAAACACCTTTGGTACAGCAGCAACAGATGCATCTGCAACAGCAGCAGCAGCAGCAGCAGCAGCAGCAGCAACAGCAGCAGCAACAGCAGCAGCAGCAATCACCAAGAATGCCTGGACCAACAAGCCAGAAATCAATGAGTTTAACCGGTTCACAACCAGACACACCTGGGGGAAGTTCAAGTCAGGGAGATACAAGCAATCAACTTATTGGAAAGAGAAAAATACAGGATTTGGTTTCACAGGTACTTCAACTTTGAGTTTCTCTGATTGTTAATCTGTTCATTATATGGTCAATTGTTTCTTTCTTATATGCGTTTTATCTGACCATTTGGCATGGGATATCACTTTCTTAGATTATATCTGCTTGTGTCAAATCCCATAGAGCATCCAAATGAAATTGTTCAAAAAAGAAAACTAGACAATCATTTGATTTGGCACAGTTGATTCATGTATCCAGTTTTAGTAATTCCTTTAAACAACTAATAAGAAATTATCTAAGTCATAACGTGTGATGTTTTCTGTGCTAAATCACTCTTAATTCTTTATCCCCAGATATCACTTAGTTTCCTATTAATTTTCTTTTATGGCAGGTGGATTCCCATGGGAAGTTGGATCCTGAAGTAGAAGATCTTCTTCTGGAAATGGCTGATGAATTCATTGAATCGGTGAATCCCAACTTTCTCATTTCTAATAAGGCTTAGTCTCTTCGACAGAGTTTCCTCTATCGTCTTATGATTATTCTTTCTATTTGTGTTAGGTATGATTATTTGTTGCTATATTACCTGGCCTAGTTGCATATTTCTAGAATGAAGGATCCACATTTCTGTTCTTTATATGGCACAATAGATTGCCGATTGTAATCATCAATTACAACAAGTATTATCCCAAATAACAAAAACAATATCTGTGCTTCAGTCCTGGTATGTGCAGTCAGCAACATAAAGCCACTCTCCATTTAGTTCCATCCAAGGCTACTTCCTAAACAATTTCTTTATTGTTGATTTGCATTGTCATGCTTGTTGAATATTTACTTATTCTAATTCCTGTTTACTTTTGCAGGTTACGACATTTGCATGCAATTTGGCAAAACATCGGAAATCTTCTGTCCTTGAATCTAAGGATATACTGCTACATCTAGGTTGCCATAATTGTTTTATTTGGGTTTAAATTTTATCCTCTTTCATATAATTCTTGTTTTTATGAGACCAGTTATTTTTGCTAATAAATTTAATAAAACTTGTAGATTTTAGCTGGTTTTCTCTCCATGATATAGGATTTTGTATCCAGCATCATGAGCCCAATGATCCTCTTGTCTGATTGCACCAATAATTTTGTTCAACTTTTCATACTATCATTTGAAAGCAGTAATAGTCCTTTGCATAACCACTTGTCTTTGAAAGTTTGATTTGCTTTTGAGCCAGTCCTTCCCCTCATATGGGTCATCACATCTTCATTTCACGGTTAATCTGTGTGTGATGCTTTTGCATTTCCCCTGTAAGCCAATTTTACTTTTGGTCTTTAAACACAATTTATTTATTTCGTGATTGCTTTATGAACTAGAGGAACATTTGGTTTCTCAATGACCATAATGCACACTTCTCCATTAAAATGATGTCCATATTGGGTTTTTTATGCTTAAACTCTATTATGAACATATTTATTCACATCTTATGTCTTCTTATGTTGTATCATCTGCTCGTAGTTTGTAAGTTCTGACTAAAAAGATTCTCCACATTTTAGTTTTCTTCTTCCATTTCTCTTGTTATTATTCTTGTCATTCGACTAATGGAAACAAAACCTTGTGCAGAAAAAAACTGGCACCTGGATGTTCCAGGATATGCTAGAGATGAACAAAGACTCCAAAGAAAAATGGTGATTAGATTTTCTAGTTTAACCTTTTTTGTATGAATGGCTTTCACCACGTATGTTTCATGAAATAATTTGGCTATGTTTTTGAATACTTTTTGCGATATAATGTCAGGTTTAGTGGAGAGCTAAAACTGAGATCAGCAATGCCAGTCTGAAAATTTCCCTTACCTTCTGCCATCAGATACCAACTTAATAATACTAAAAAAAATTCATATTTAGAACCATATTAGGAATCCATGATTTTAAATTTGTAGTTTGACTCATTTCTTGTGTGCAGTTGCAATAATAGGTTCCATATGCTATGTAGGATGAACTGCTAGAATTCCTTATTGTTTAGATATTCTAGAAATGAACCCCAGGATGATTGAGGTGTAAAATGTGATTGTAATGCATCAGCTTTTACTTCATCATGTTTATCTATTTGCATATAACTTGTGTAGCTACAATATTCATGGATAAAAGGCCAGTTGAAACATTGAACTAAATTTTCTCTGATTTCACAGAGTAACCAGTCAATCACACAATTCCTTTTTTGATAATTTCAAAGTTACTAAAAACCATGAAAAACAAGTAGAAAGAAAAAAAAAGAACAAAAACAAGGATCGTCCAGATTACCATCTCATTCTTTGGTAAAGACAGACCAGAACCAAACCAAAGAAACCAGGTGGCAGGACAGGCATCATCAACCCACCAAAAACAAATTATAAAGAAAACCCTGCAGAACCTATCAGAACCAGAAGCTGTCAGATGCCAAATGTAATGTGAACTAAAATACTTTGCCAAGATCTAGGAAAGCCTCCTATTTCTTCCCAACCACGTCAGATTTCTAAAAATTCCTAGTGACCAATTTCTTAGATCTTGCCTAGCTAATTACCGAAGTTGCTGGATGTCAATCATGGAGCTCAAGGATACGCTAGCATCTTGGAAATCTTTCAGGATTTGTGCAAACTTAAATTCACAAATGTTGTTTACATTATGATGCTTGTTCGCTAATATTAGTTATTTATTCATTATTTATATATTAAGCCATGCCATTTCTGTAATTCGCCTATTTGAAACAGTTTTTTAATCTTGTCTATTTAATTCACTAGCCTTATGCACTAAACTCTCTAGAACACTTGTTATAATAAGATGTCTATAATTTATTATTGTTACGCATTTAATGATCTTGTTGTTGCACTTTGTCTAATATGCTTTACCCATCAAAATTTCAGCAACCATCCTAGTTTTATGGTGCTCCATTTCAGCATTATCACGTTGAATATCATTAATTACACAAAATCTTGACCAGCTTCTTTTTCTTGCGTTTGCTTCATTTTGTCTGATATAAGTGCTAAATCCTCTAATGTGCTCCCTCTTTTTTTGCACAATGCAGCTACCAAGTGAAGCTCACACGAAAAGGATGGATATGGTGACTCCCTTACTCGTATTATCGACAATTTTAGTTACCTTTTTCTAGTGTAGATATACTTATCTTAACATCATGACACCTGAGCAAGATGAATATTTCAGATTCGTTCGCTGATAGAGTCCTCCCAGTTGGAAACAGATGCAGGCACTGCTAAAGGCACTGCCAAGCAAATCATTCATGATGCTGCCACTGATCGTACCATAAGGCTTTCTCCGAGCTCAGAGCAATTGGTATCCTCTCCAGCTGGTGCTTCTATTCTACAAAAAGTACCACGGTTTTAAGAGTCCACCTGGGACTGTTTACGAGATGCAATATTATGGTTTTCTCAACACAACTTCAAACAGTAAGTCTTCTTCCTTTCATATGAAGTGTCTCGTGAAATAAGGATGGTTTGGTAATTTAAATTATAGTTTACAATATCAAGTAATTGACAAGTAATTGGAATTGAATATTAAATTAAAGTATGCATAGAAGAGAATGAGAGATAATGAAAATATATACAAAGAATTTAAAGTGGTTTAGCCTCTACAGTCTAGTCCATTCCTTGAGAACTCGAGAGTTTTTCTATTTCGATTTTATTCTAAGTCAAGATTTTGTCGTTATGCTTCTTTGACGAATCGTCGTTAAGACTCCAAAAAAACTGTAGATACCTCTTCTCACAATCAGAGAGAAGAAATGACTCAACAAATATAAAATTACAATATTTACTTTTCTTACTTCTCTCAAATACTTAACAAGATTGATAAATGAAAGTGAACTTACTCAAACGATGGAGAATTGTAGTTGAAGATGTGCTTGAAGTTCTTTTCATTGGATGAGAGTAAAATGTTTGTTTTTAGAATTTGAAAATTCTCACAAAGGTTTCTCAATGAAGTTATTGTAGTTGTGTGTCTGTGGAGTTCAATGAAGGGTTCTATTTATAGAAAAATACTAAGGAAAATGTGTGTATAATGTCTATATTTTTCCTCTAATGGTAATCGATTTGGTATGCCGAAATAATTGGTTATGTCGATTTTACTTTGATTTCTGTAACGTTCGGATAATTCGGTAGATCAGTGATTTTTGGTACGTTGTTTTAGCCATTTTCAAGATTTTATTAATCAGCTTAATTTTGGTATATCGAGTAATTTTGGTATGTTGAAATGTGCTGTTTTAGCCTAATTATTGGTGTAATCTATGAATGATGGGTTTTAGGGTTAAGGCTATTTTTTTAAAGCATTATAAGAATATTTGGGAGATTATTACAAATTCCTAGAGTACAACATATTATAATTACATTACACTTAAATTACAATAAAACCTGATTTTCATTTTTCAATACACTTTATTTGATTTTACACATATGCTTTCTCTTAGTTCATTTCTCTTTCTTCTTTTTGCAAAGTTCATGAAAACTATTCTTTGAACTATTAAGAAAGTTAACTCACAAATATGTTTTATTATCATCAAAATCGAGAATCAACTAAAAAGTCAACAATCTCTCCCTTTTTATGATGGCAAAATCAAAAATATTTCAAAGTAATATAAACATTTAACTTCCCTTAAGATCATGCATTATATATGGTATAAAGAGCTCAATGCTCTCATTTACTAATTGTTTTCAATAAAAGAACTTTGAATTATGTATCTTTCTCCTTTTTTTCGTCAAAATTAAAAAATTGTTCTTTTAAATTTAATAAACATTCTATAAATATTCAAGTAAATATTCCACTAATCGATCATAACATCTCATTTTTGTCATTAGCAAAATCAGCAAAAAATAGTAAAAATTTAAAGATAAAAGATATTCAATAAGCATCAATTTTCATAAGATAATCAATAAGAATCACCAAAATCGTCATCATAAAGTAAAGAATATTCAAGTAAGCATTATCTTTTATACGATATTCAATGAGAATTATATCAATTGTTGGGATCTTTAGAGATTAAGATTAACTTTATGAAAGATATTCAATCAATTTCTATAAGATATTTGTAATTTTTATAAATTTTAATATATCAATAGTTAGAGATCAATTGTTAGGTCTATAAGCATCAAGATCATTAAAGATATTTAATTGAAATCATCAAAATTAATTTTTATATCATAGTTAATGGAACATATATTATATTTAGAAAGAAAGATATTTAATAGACATCAAAAACATCATTTATAAAATATTCAATTAATCATTGTAAGTTCTCACTCAATTCAGGCAAAGGTAAAAGTAATCATTCATATTATAGCAAAAATAATGTATCATTGTAGTCACAAAAAAAAAAAACAATAATGAAAATTGTCATAAGATACCAATTGTTAAAATAATCTTCTATAAGATATCAATTGTTGAATTTATGATATAAAAATTATGTTAAGTTCCCCCTTAATTAAAGTATGGGTAAAAATAACCATTCAATAAAAGACCATACTTAAAAGCAAAAAATGTGACATTATAAACATAATACTTAAGTACAAATAATTTGTGCATAAGATGTCTTTTCCTTTTTGTTAGTAAAAAGTTAGAACAAGATATTGATTTAATCCATAAAATATGATTCATAATAGGATAAAATATGTCAATTAAATACAATCATATTTTAAATTCTTTATTTTATCCATTTAGATATTTAGAGTTTATAAAGTGCCAACTATAAAATTTAAACGAAGAAAATCCAAAAGCCAGAACAATCGATTAACCAAGGAATTTTGATCGATAGACTCAATCAGAAAAATCGATCGCTCGTTTTAAAACGAGAACATATTTTAAAAATCATTAAGTGAACTTCTATCTAAATAATTTCATTTAGCAATCAATATTCAATAAAAACTTACATAGAAACTTAAAACATTCTTTTTCAATAGGATTATCAAAATTTGTTAATCATTTATAGTTCCATGATCTTTTTCTTTATTGAAGAAATCAAGCACTTATATTAAGTAGAGACTTTGATACTCACTTTAATTTGGGTGTAACAAAATCAATCTTAGGAATTATATCATAATTCTTTTTAGAAATTCATTTTTTTTCTTAACGACAAATTCATACTTTTCATCATTTTTAGTTCTAACAAATTCATTTTCATATAGAATAACCTTTTTATGTACATTTTTAATTCTATATTTACATCAAGATTTTTCTTTTTGATTGTAAATTTGCTAACATCATTAAGCAAACTTTCACTTTTGATTTTCAATGATGCAATGATATTTGTCAAATTATCAATTTTTCCTTTCATGACATTCAAATCATTCTTTAAAGTATTATTTTCTATTTTAAGAGACTTATTTTTATTTTTCAATACATCATTTTCTTTTGAAATAAGCTCTTTTTCAAGAGATATGTCAATAAAATTTTGTTTATACTTTTGCATTTAACATTCAAAGATCTATATTTTGAATAAAGCTCATTAAATGTATCAAATAATTCATCCACAAATAAATCTTCGATATTATCTCAAGATGATATTTCACTAGATGTAGCAATAAAACATGAGTAGATTACTTCACCATCCGAAGATAAATCTTCATCAGTTGAAGAGTCATTATCATCCCAAGTTGCTTAGAAAATATTTTTTTATTGATTCTTTTGTTTTTTGTTTAAAATTTTCTTCCCTTCAAACACTTCATAATCTTATAAGTAACAAAAGCAATATTTTCCTCATTCGAATCATTCGATTCGACATAGGCTTTTAAAGCATTACTCTTTTCCTTAGGAATATTTCAAATTCTTTCTTCTTTATTTGAATTTCATATGAAGTCAAATTTTCTATAAGATCTTCAAAAGAATATGTGGAAAGATCTTTTGCTTCCTTAATAGCAGTGGTTTTCTTTTCCTACTCTGGGATAAAGGATTTAAATATTTTTTTAACTAAATCACTTTCAGATATATATTTTTCAAGGGATTGTAAATTATTTATTGTCTTACTAAATCTAGTAAACATATCACTAATAAATTCATAAGGTTGCATTTTTAACATCTCATATTTATAAATAAACATATTGACTTTTGTTTCTTTTACTTGAATTGTTCCTTTATGAGTAACTTCTAAATATGCCAAACTTCATGAGAAGTATTACAATTTGAGATATAATTAAATTGATCTTGACTAATTACACAAAATAGAGTATTTAACCCTTTGACATTCAATGTAGTTAAATTCATTTTTATTTTACTTCTTATAATTTTTCTTACTAGAAGTATATCTATTTACAACAATATCCTACAAATCAAGATTAATGGATTTAAGATAGACTTGCATTCTATATTTTCAATAGTTATAATTTGTATCATTAAAAAATGATGGTTTATATATGCTTTGATCCTCTACAATATCAGTATTAAATGAACATGAAGTTATAATCTAGAAGATTGTTAAATCTTAAATCTAGATGAACAAGATTTCGATACCAATTGTAAGCATTTTATGCTTCATCAGAGGGGAGTGAATAGTGAGTTAACGATAATTTGACAATTTAAATTATATTTTACAATATCAAGCAATTGACAAGTAATTGGAATTGAATATTAATCTAAAGCATGCATAGAAGAGGATGAAAGACAATGAGAATATACACTAGAATTTACAGTGGTTTAGCCTCCCTAGTCTAGTTTATTCATTGAGAACTTTTCGAGAGTTTTCCTATTTTGATATTATTCCAGCCCAAGATCCTGTCGTTATACTACCTTGACGAATCTTTATTAAGACTCTGCAAAAACCACGGATACCTCTTTTTACAATCAGAGAAAAGATGACTCAACAATCTTTATTAAAACTCTGCAAAAACCACGGATACCTCTTTTTACAATCAGAGAAAAGATGACTCAACAAATATAAAATTACAACACTTATTTTTCTTATTTCTCCCAAATACTTGGCAAAGTTGATGAATGGAAGTAGAGCTTTTTGTTTAAATGGTGTAGAATTCTAGTTGAAGATGTGTTTGAAGCTCTTTTCAATGGATGGGAGTGAAATGTTTGTTTTTGGGTTTTGAAAATCCTCACAAAGGTTTTTTAACGAAGCTCTTGTAGTTGTGTATCTTTGGAGCTTAATGGAGCATCCTATTTATAGAAAAACACTAAGGGAAATATGTGTGTAACGTTTGTATTTTTCATTCAATAGTAACTGGTTTTGGTATGTTAAAATAATTCAGTATGTTTATTTTACTTTAATTTCTGTAACGTTCGGATAATTCAGTAGACCGATGATTTTCGATATGTTGTTTTAGTCATTTTTTAGATTTTATTAATCGGTCAGATTTTGGTGTACTGGGTAATTTTAGTATGTTGAAATGTCCTATTTTAGCCTAATAATAGGTGTGATCTATGAATGATGGGTTTTAAGACTAAACTTATTTTCTTAAGATACTATAGAAGTATTTGGGAGATTATTACAAATTTTTAGAGTACATACAACTTATTACAATTACATTATATTTAAATTACAAAAAAAACTTAATCTTCATTCTTTAATTTACTTTACTTGATTTTACACATATGCTCTTTAGTTCATTTCTCCTTCTTCGTTTTACAAAGTTTACGAGAACTTTTCTTTGAACTATTAAGAAAGTTAGTTCACAAATATATTTTATTGTCATTAAGATCAAGAGTTAGTTAAAAAGCCAACATTGCATACTTGTAGAAAAAAATTCCACCTGTGAAGGAAGTCAATGACCTCATAGTCACTTAGTTGGAGTTTATTTTACATCTTTGGCTGTTAATAAGCATTGCATATTGAGTTGTTAACCTGACTGGTTACCTGATTTTTACCGTCACTTACTGGAACAAGCTTGCAACTATGAAGTGGAAAGGAGTTATATATTTTCAGATCAGTTCCACTGTAATGGTTTTTGGTTTGGACACCGTAACAGCATGCTTCACTGGGCATTATGGCATACAATGCCCACTGTATGTAGTAATTTGAAATTTCTTAAGGTGGAATTTAATGCATGGAGGGAAGTGGCTTTCATTCAAAACGGAAGCACACTTTTATCAATCGCAAAGCATGGAAACAGTTTTTGTGGTAAATTTCGACGATGTCTCATTCTGTTGTTTCAAATTTTAGAGTGGAAGCCTTTGTGTGTAGTACTTAATCATCTCATTTCTTATTTGCTTTGGTTCGGTTCGATGGTTTAGGCTTTTGATACCATTTGTAATTATTCTAGTCCAACTGTGTTATAACAACCTTAGACTTACCAATCAGGCTTAGAATGTTTAAAGATATAATAGCTGATATTGATCTTTATTTAGTCCACTTAATTCTTTTCTCTAAGTAATGTCGAACTTAATTTAGAGTGTTAAATTCATTGTGTTTTCTTTTTTTCTTTTCTTTTCTTTTTTGACTTGTCTTTCTAGGACATTGTCAGCATATTAGAGATTGTCGCAGCATTTATGTTTCTTTTTTATTGTCGATCCATCTTTGTGCTTTTCATCGTAAACTCTAAACCACTTTGTTCTCCTTCTGCAGGATTTGGCTACTATGACGGAACATTATTCAGATACTTGATGAGATTGACAAGCTCTCAACAGAAATATTGTTTCAAAGGAGAAGCTGTAAATTATTCTACTATTCTTGCAATTTTCAACTCTAATTCGTGTACATGTTTACTTGGCCCCGTAGGGAATGCAGAGATATCTTCTTTAGATCACAGAACGAGGTTCCGGCCGATAGTTATGAGAGGCCTTGTACCATAGCTCCCTGTATAGAAATAAATGTGAAGAATAAAAATGGTTATTATTTTAGCTTGATAATTTATCTCAACTTACTAACACGCTTGATAATTTATTTTAGTTGGTTGCGTAATATTAAAAGATGTTATTTATGTTCTAAGATGTAAATGGTGATTTCTACGCATGATCATCTTTTTTCAGTTCAATATTATTATGATCTATCTTTTGATGATAATATGATGTGTAAGAAAATAACTATGACCTCCAGAGATCAAGATTTTTTTGATTTAATCATGTCAAAAGCATGCGATTCTCTTAAGAGTTTCTGTTCGACAATGGAGAACACTACTTATTCTCATTCTGATGTTGTATTATACTCTGCTTCTTCTTCAACTTCGATGATCCCTTTGTCAATAGGCGATTGTTGGGTCATCGATGTCTTCCTATCTGGGGAAGATGGAAGGGGGGGAGTTCCCTAGACTCTTTGTAGTTTCACTGTAGCATCTTCATGCTCTGTGTGGAATTATTTAGTGTATAAGTCATCGGTTATTCCCTTAATTAGTGAGAGTAATATTCTTTTTAGCGAAGTGTTTACTTTTAATCAGTCTCGATTTAAGACGGTTCACATGCCTAATGATACTTTTAAGTTGTCTTGTGTTTCAACGGGACGTTTCGGTTTCCAAGGAGATGATGGCGTCTCTGCAATAATTGCAATAATTAATGTGTGTAGTATTTCTTTCTCTCATGTAATTAATAATACGCATGTAATTTATGAATTTAGTAATAAATCACTTTATTCTTCTACGTTAGTAAGTGGATTTTCTTCCATATAGGAGAATATCTCTGACAAAGAGATACACTTTGACACATGTAATCTGTATTGTAGTTCTTCCCCTTTCTCTCCTTCGATTGGCGTGAGATATCCTCTTACTGGCTCAAGATTTTTCGTCCTCTCATCCCTAGACAAGCCTTCTTCTCCCTCTTCTGCTTTTGTTGCTTCACAAGAGGCAAAAAACCCTCCTCTAGCTCTGGAGGATTTGAGTGGCGACTGGAAGGTGGTAGTCAGGAAGAAAGACTATACCTTGTTGGTAAGTTTTTGTCGTTCGTCGAGAAGATGCTTTTGTTGTGGCCTGCGAGGACATGTTAAAAAATTTTGAAAGTTTTTCGATACTTGTTTTAAATGTAAATCATCTTTTCACTTAGTAGTATTATGTAAAATTTTTCAGGATTCTTCAGTCTCTACTTCCACTTCTCACACCATGATTGGCCTCTCTTCTCACAATCCTACCATCTTACCCCCTTCTGAGGCAGTGTGTGATCTCTTGCAATCCGTCTTGAAGTGCCATAGTTACCTCACATGCTCATCATCTCACAAAACTGGCACTGGAAGAACACCTCAATGTCAACTGTCCCTGTTCCTCTGGTGTGGAGGTACATGATTTCTCCCTAGGAAAGTTCTTACTGATTTTTCCCTCTGTCAAGATTAGGAATGATACCCTTAGCATGTATGGGTCATTCTTGCAGATGCTATCTGCTTCCTTTATCCCTTGGTCCTCCAATTCTAATGCGGTATTCACTTTGAGAGAAGAAGGGATATGGATCAGACTTGAAGAGATACCATACCACCTCTGGAACGTAGATATCTTCCATCATATGGTTTCTGGTTTTGCTGACTTATTAGAGGTTGATTTGTCTATTGACCGTGTGAAATTCTTTGGGTATTCAAGGGTTAGGATTAGGGTACACCCGGGAAAGGATATCTCTGACTCTAGATTCTTTGCTTTTAGGAAAATTGTCTACCCTATCAAATTCAGGCGTAGCTTGGACATATGTCCTCTTTTTGCTTTTACTCCTAGTACACTCCCTGCTTGGCCCACTAAACCGACTTCAGTATCATCAGACACTAAAGGTTTGCACCCTGTTTGTAAAATCATTCAAGAATAACAAAGACTAGAGAGGGGGCAAAGGTGGTAAAATTTCTAGAAATGGCAAAAATGTATGGATTAGATCTTCAAACCCTAATCTGCAACTTTATACCAGCTCAGCTGTTCTTCTCCCTACCCCCACTCCTCCTTCTTCTAGGGGTTGTTATAATTCTTCAACTTCTCTGTCCACTGAGCCACCTCTTTAGACTACCCACAACCTGTGGACGAAACAACTAAATTTGTGGATGCTGAAATTAGAGCAAGGAACTTATCAATGGCCAAATTTAAGAAAGTGCCAACTGTGTTTGGCTGCTTGGAAAAGAATGACTTGGGCTGTACTAGTGAAGATGTACCTGGATCTCACCCATCAACCCCTATCCATGCTCCAGGTAACAATTACATTAATCAGTCAAAAAGTTTTTCTCAACATGATAATTTCTCAATGAACAATTCTACAATATTACATGACACATCTTCTACTTGTACTTATAATGAAGGTAACTTCAATTATTTACTAAATGATGCTCTTACATGAGACTCTTATGATCATTTCCAAAGTTTTTGTGGAAAAATAGGAATATCCCTTAATTTCTTAGAAGATTCAAAGAATTTTTTTAACACAGTTAGAAAGAATCAGGAATTAACACATATAAACCTTGATGATAATTCTTGCTTGGTTGAGAAATTTGCTTTTCTTTGGTTATCATCCCATATTAAATGATTATAGCTGCCTGGAACATTAGACGATTGAATAATAGTAGAAAGAAAAGAGCTGTACACGATTTAGTTAGATAAAATAAAAGTAACATCATTATAATCAGTGAAACAAAGAAAGAAATGTTTTCTCCTAGCCTTCTTAGAACCCTAGGGGGAGGTATAATAAATAAATGGTCCTTCCTATCTTCACTGGGTGCTTCTGGAGGAATTCTCATAGGATGGGATGATAGAATTTGTGAACTATGCAACACTATAGTTGACACCTATACCCTTCCCTTGAAATTGAGGAACTGTATAGATGGTTATAAATGGTGGCTCACAGGAGTCTATGGACATTGTGATTTTAGGTCAAAAATAGATTTTATTGAGGAACTGGATTCCCTCAGTAAGATGGTTAATTCCAATTGAGTTATAGGAGGAGACTTAAATTTAATAAGATACTCCCACGAACATTCGTCTAGGAGTGGCAATTCATCTTCTATGAAAAGCATCAATGACTTCATTAAGAACAACTGCTTAATGGATCTATCTCCTAATAATTACAAATATACTTGGTCCAATTTTCAATCCCAATCAACCATGGTTAAACTAGATAGATTCCTCATCTCTACTGATTGGTCGAGCAAATACCCAAATTCTTACTGTATGGGAAAGGTCAGAGTGGTCTCTGACCACATTCCCATTGTCCTTGACACTGTTCCAATAGACTAGAGTCCCACCCCATTTAGATTTTACAAATCTTGGTTTTACATTGAGGGATTTACAGGCTTTATTGACAACTGCTGCCAGAGGACTACTAATATATGTTCTTCCTCATCCCCTGTTGTTACCTTTGTATATAAACTTAAATTCTTGAAAAAACAAATTAAAAGCTGGATGGATCTAGTCGAGGAAGAAAGAAAAAACAGGCTAAAATATATTGAGTTCCAGATATCACACATTAATTCCCTAGCTGAATCTTCTGTGATTCAAGATGACCTGTGGAATATTAAAAGAGAATTTAGGGTTGAGCATTACCTTTTACTACAAAAGCAAGAAGCCTATTGGAAACAAAAATCAAGAATTCAATGGTTTAAAGAAGGAAATCTAAACACAACTTTCTTTCATAATATAGTAAAATTTCATAGGAGAACTAATGCCATCTCCCTTAATGTAAGGGATAATTTGATATCCTCTCCAATCCTAATATGTAAAGAGATGAAAAGATATTTTACCTGACAATTTAATAAGCCCAAGAGGAATGTTCCTTCTCTGAACTGGGATATTCTGCTGCCTAATAAGATTCTGAATCCAGAGGTTTTGGAAGGTACATTCTCAATGGAAGAAATTAAAAAAAACATTTACCAACTGTCTAGAGACAAGGCTTGACTTCCCTCTGATTTTTTTTCAACACTTTTGGGAAGCCATTAAGTTTGATGTCTTAGAGATTTTCCAGCATCTTTATTACACTTCAGACTCTGAATACTTAGCTCCTATAAATCAGACCTTCATAACTTTAATACCAAAAAAGGAAGGTGCACAATGTATAAAAGGTTTTAGACCTATAAGTTTAGTAAACAGTTTATACAAAATTATAATAAAGACCCTTGCATCTAAATTTACTCACATTCTTAATAATATCATTGATAACTCTTAATGTGCATTTCTTTCGGGAAGGTACATTGGGGATTGTTTCGTGGTTGCAGAAGAAACTTTACACTATATGAAAGTGGTTGATATTCCTGGTTATATTCTAAAACTAAATTTTGAGAAGGCTTTTGACAATGTCAGTTGTGACTTCTTATTGGATTTTCTCAATAGTTTAGGTTGTGGAATCAAATGGATCACTTGGATTAAGATATGTATCAACGAAGTTAGGTTCTCTGTTTTAATAAATGGCTCCCCTAAGAGATACTTCAAAGCCTCTAAAAGACTAAGACAGGGAGATCCTCTCTCCCCACTCCTTTTTATTGTTGCCACTCATATTCTGAATCGAATGTTAGCCTTTGCTTTAAGTAATAACCTCATATCTGGGATTCAATTCCCTAATGGAGAATTCAACATATTAAACATACAATATGCTAATGATACCATTTTATTTCTATCTGCAAAGGAGGAAAACATAATAAACATTAAGAGAATATTATGTTGCTTTCAATCTTACTCTGGATTCAAAATCAACTTTCATAAGTCCTCTCTCACTGATATTGGAGTTCTAAAACACTCCATCACCAGATTTTCTCAAATTCTTGGATGTAATGTTGAAGTTCTGCCAATCAAATATCTTGAACTTTCTCTGCATTACAGAAAAGCCATCTATAAAGATTGGACCCCAATCATTGAGAAAATATCTAACTATCTCTTTAGAAAGCAAAGTACTTATCTTTAGAAGGCCACTTGACTCTTGTCAATGCAGTCCTCACGGCTATTCCTACATACTACCTATCGGTTCTCCACCTTCTCACTAAGGTGGAAAAAGAAATTGATAAGCTTAGAAATAGATTTCTGTGGAAATCTTGCTCATCAACAAGCACTACCTATCATTTGGCTAAGTAGGCCTCCGTTTATAGATCAAAAGCACAAAAGGGTTAGGGAATAATAAATTTGAGAAATTTCAACATGACACTTAAAAGCAAATTGTTATGGCAGCTCCTGATTCTTTCAACTTAAAATGGAAAGAATTAATAAATGCTAGATACTTTTCAAGGGCCTGGCCTGGTGCTCTACTTAACTCCTTAGCTGGCAAATGTTCCCCTCTATGGCAGGATATCAAAGGTTGCTTTGATATTGTAAACTGCTTCTCTTCCTTTCAGGTTAAAAATAGAAATAGTGTCATTTTCTGGGAAAATAGGTGGTGGAAGGGAGAAAAACTTTAAAATATGTTTCCCGATTTATACAAAAATGCAAAACATAAAAAAACTTCAGTTAAATTTTTTTTGGAGATATTCAGGATTAACTTTGGTAGTTTATTCTCTAACTCTACATCAAATGATAACTATCCACTTATTCAAACCCAGGCAGACTGGTTAGCAGAAATATTAAGTAATATACTTTTACTCCCTGAAGATGATAACTTGATATGGACCCCAACATCTAATAAGAATTTTACAGTGAAATCCTATTATAAAATTCTAAATGATAGAGGCTACAAGTTTCAATTCTCATTTGAGATATAGAAAAGTTGGTACCTCTCAAGATTAAACTTTTCTTATAATCTGGTTCTTTTTAACAAAGTGCTTACTAAAGAAAACTTGTACAAGAGAGGTTTGACTGGCTCTGATATATGCATGTTTTGTAATGTCCATTGTGAAATGAACACACACCTTTTTATTCATTCCACATTTGCTAGTTTTATTTGGAATGTTTTCATCTCAGACACAATGTATCCTGTAGTTTTTCAGATTGCGGATTTATTTAACTTCCCACCTGTATTGAAATTTGATATCTCTATACATGGATGGTGTATTTTAATTCAAGCTATATTCTTGACTATATGGAATGAACGAAACAACAGAATTTTTAGAGGAACAAGAAAAATTTTCAGTTTAATTATCAATGATATTATTTCTCTTGTGCATTGTTTTTTTGGTAATCGATAGTTTGTATTTCTTTCTATTGCTTCAAAAGATACAATCACAGTAGAGCAAAGTATAATGTCCATCTTAATAGTATAAAAATAGAACCCCGTCACACAGTAGGTGACCAATAGCCAAAAAAAAGAAGATGCGAGTGTTGAAAAAATAAAGCAATCAACACTGAAAGCTGCCAGCAAAATGCCTGTGAGATGCCAAATCAGTTAACCAATGGTTAAACTTGGCCTTAAATAGATGGAGTGCTAAAGACCATCTCACAATCAGGAGCCATAATCTGCTCCCTCTGTCTGCTCTGTTGGAAAGCAGACATTGCTAATAAATTCTCAGCCTTTTCAAATCCTGTAGCAAAAGAGTCTATCCAACAATGAAACATAGCAGTAATATCATTCAAAATCATAAAAAGATTCCTGTGTAAACCC
>JAMKQA010015229.1:0-10333 GCA_024699735.1 Posidonia australis
TTCCTCCTAAGAAGGGTATGCCTATGTTCTATGATAACCAAGCAGCCATTTACATTACAAATAACCCAGTGTTTCATGAAAGAATCAAGCACATTAAAATGGATTGTCATTTTGTACGAAATGCAGTTATGGATGGCTTGATCATTACTCCCTTTACTATATCCTCTACTCAGCTTGCAGATGTGTTTACCAAAGCTGTAGCTGTTGGCCTTTTCAAATCTTTTTGTAACAAATTGGGCATAGTTAATTTATATGTTCCAGCTTAGGCAGGAGTGTTAGAGTTATTAGATGGGTTATTCTTTAGTGGTTAAATGGATATCCGTTTACTCTATATGAATACCATTATCACTATATATATGTACTTAGAGTTGATCAATAAATCTTATCTCTTTGTTTTCCTCTAACAATTAGCACTTTTATTGTTATGTGTTAATTATTGTCTTTTGTAATTTTAGTAATGCTAAAAGTTAAAGTACATTTCTTTCAATATTAATTTATAAATACCAACATTGATTCTAGTACTAACAACATTAATTTATAGATGATAATTGTAACCATGCCTGCCCGGGGATCCGGTGCATAGTCACGTCAGAGGGAGGAGGTCACAGTCATGCAAAGGCGTAAGATAGGATGAAACGGAAAAGAAAAGGCGTCGTCACCTAGTTTTTTAAGGGAAAGACGAGGAAAACCACAAAGGATTGAATGCATGAGATGCAAATGTGAAGGCTAGATGTCTACTAACTAGAGGATGGGTAAGGATTCTATTACCTATTGGAAAGATGTTAAGCACCCCCGTACGTCCGAGAAACTTGGTCTTTCTAGTCTAATTCAATTGCTAGAGGCTAGATGAATCCATGCTAAGCCTAGATCGTGCTCTAAGCATGCTAATATGAATGCCAAGACAAGACTGGATGGATGTGTAAGATGGAATGCGAAAACTGCGAAGAAAAACACATAAAATATCACAATCATGAAAAACGACACGATAAAGAAAATCACATGAAATGACAAGGTTCTGGGCGAGAATGGCTTGGAAAATTATACAGGTCTCAAGAACGTCAAAAATGCAACCGACTTAGGTCGTCAGAATCAAAGAAAGCATCGCGGAAATCAAAATGGGAAAACTACAAAGAAGTCAGCATAAAACAGATAAACTATGACATATGAAGAAATTCACATAAATTGACGATGTTTTTGTAAAGAATTGTTGAGAAAATCACACCTACGTCAAGGGGATCAAAAATATAATAGACTCAAATCATTAAAAGCGTAGAAAACATCATGGAAATTTGAACGGAAAAATTGCAAAGATATCCACATAAAACATGCAAATGGTGATGTGTGAAGAAAATCACATAAAATGACGACGTTTTTGTAAAGAATGGTTCAAAAAACCATACTGATGTCAAAAAGATATAAAGAGGGGTCAACTCGAGTCATCGGAATCATGGAAAAAGTCGTGAAAATGAAGAAGGAGAAATAATCCGCTAATAAGCTAATGTGGGCCTTTCGGTCAGTTCGTGTATGCTCTTAGGCAATGAAATCCAAATCAAATTGGAAAAATCTGAAAATACAGAACAAAAGGGACCAAATCGAATGTCAGACGAAGGACTCAAAAAACAAAGTGAAGAAAAACCCACGAAAGAAACACATGAGATGCAGACTTACTTAAAAAGGATAGACTGATACGCAAATGTGATAAAAACTATGTACAATGCATGAATGTGTACCTAAGTGTGTAAAAGGTGCTAAGAATTGACTTGAACAAAGATTATGCAGGACTGAGTGCAAAAACTAACATGCATGTGCATGAATAGGTGGCACATGGGCAATTTGGTCATTTTAATGGCTAGGCGTACTAAATATATGTATGGAGACGATACATGGTCTAAGATATGCGAAAATGTATGCAAAATGTTACGAAAGTATTATTGGCAAGAAAACATGAGGAGGAAAACAATAAAATAATGTAAACACAATAAAGGACAAACACAAGGACTAAAATGCAAACTTCGCTAAAGGGGGAAAACTTGGATTAGAGAATATTAAATGACTTCTATTCTAATCATGTAGATGATGAATCGAATAACAATGTGACACTGAGATGTGTGAAAATTGCATCTTGGTAATTTCCTGAAAACTCAAGGTCTAAAGTACAAAATTCACACGTAAGTGCAAATGGGATTAGACTATGAAACTAAAGATCAATTTACAATGCAAATATGATTTTTAATGGAAATTTATGATTAAATGCAAAATACGAAAAGCAATAAGTAGAAAATATCAAAAATATGTAAAGAAACAATTAAAATCCTAAATGATGGATTTAAAATTAGTCTAAGGGTCTAGATGTAAATTTTCTATGTTCTGGGATTGTTTGCTAAGAATCTAGGGGATTGCATGCATAATTACAAGGCTTAAATGTGACAAAACCTGGACCTTTGTGATGATCAATGCAATTATGAAGTTTCTAGGGTTTAGAATGCAAATCTCACAGGAATACTCATTTTAAAAAAGCTCTGGGGCTCAGTGCAAATGTTCAGGACTTAATTACAAGAAAAACATGAAATCAGGGACCTAAATGTGGTAAAACATGCATGAATGCACTGAAGATAAAAAAAATAAAAATATACAGGGAGATACATGCAATTTTTACAGAAATGATAAAAGAAATGAATTTTTTTTAAAACTACAGGGACTTAAAAATAAACAAGGAGGATTTAAAAGAAATAATCTAAGGACCTAAGAATAAAATCCTAAAACTAAAGGACCTAATCTAGAAAGCTCCTTTTCGAAGTTCATCGGCACCTGATCTTCGGCGAGGACTCCAGTAGGGTTTCAATGGTGGCACAGCGGCAGAGAAAGGCGGGCGACAGTCAGAGGAGCTCGAGGGCGATGCGACGGAGCTGTCAGGCATAGTGGGCAGGACTGGGGAGGCCTAAGAGGCCCTCCCCACCTCTAGCTCCGGTGTGGTGGCTTGTCGACGATGGGGAAGACGATGGCGAGGTGGCACGGTGTTCCGGCAACGGTCAGGCTTGGACAGAGGTTGGAGAAACGTTGGAGCGACTCGCGGAGGCCCATGAGAGTGTCAGGGGGGGTCCGAAGCATTCCCCCCATCTCCTGCACCAGGGGTGGGGAGTTGCAGCGGCGAGGGAGGAGCTCCGGTGGCTACGGAGGAGGTGTGACGAGCTGAGGAGGTCTGCAGTGTCTCGGCGATGCTCTAGGGAGTCGCAGGAGATATTGGCATGGCCTAGGATGCTCCCCTCCTCGTGGGCTCCAGCGAGACCACGGTTGCAGCGGCGACGGCGGCGCTCCTCTGGCATAGGAGGCCTGAAGGACTCCTCTTGAGCACCGGGAGCTCAGGGAGGAGATGGAGGAAGAGGGAGGAGAGGCTCCCAGAGGCCTCTTCTCGATCCAGCAAGCCACAGGCCTCGCCGGTGGTGGTGAACCCACCATCGGAGGGGGCGAAGACGGTGCGTAGGGGAGATAGCTCCGACGAGTCGTAACCAAAAGACTCGAGAGGACTCTACGAGCCTCTTGGAAAACAGTTCGAAGCTTAAAAAAAAGGTTACCTGAGTGAAGGCTCTGTCCCTTTCGACGATTGATGGTGGCGCTCCTTTGGTTGGTCGCTTCGGTGATTGAGGCTAGAGGTTTCCGGGGGTGAAAAAGGTTTGGGGAGTTGGATGTCGTGGGTTGCTTGGGATCGCTCTGGGTGGATTCAGTGTGGGAAGGGCGGACTCCAAAGGGGCTTCCGAGAGAGCATCCTTGGTCTGTCGGCAGCGGAGCTTTTAATCTCCGGCGAGCTTCCTCGACGCCGTTGATCCTTCCCTAGAGTCCAGACACCGTTGGACTGGACGTGAGCTGGCAGGGGATGCGACCGAAGATGACGTCGGAGATCGCAGGATGCAACCGAAGATGATGCCGGAGATCGCAGGATGACTGCCGGCATTGGGTGTCGTCAGAATTATTTTTGCATACCCTAAGTTTTTGATTGAAGGATGCATTAGGCTTATTGGGCTAGGCAGATGTGCATGTGGTTCTTAGGGTTTTTCTAGTTTTTTTGTTTTAGTTTTAAGGTTTTGGTTTTTTTGTTTTAGGTTTTTAATTATTTGTTTTGACGATTTTCGTTTTAGGATTTTATGATTTTAATTAAGACTTTGGTTTTTTAATTTTAAGTTTGATTAAGTGATTTTTGGATTTTGTTATTTTAGGGTTTTAAATTAGGGTTTTGGGTTTTAGATTTAGGTTTTTATGGTTTATTTTAGTGATTTTAATTAAGATTTTGGGTTTTAGTTTTAAGTTTAGTTTAGTGATTTAATTAGGGCTTTTGGATCTTAATTAGGGGTTTGAGTTTGTTTAAGTGATTAGGGTTTTTTGGATTTTAATTGTTTTAGGGTTTTAATTGATTTTAAATTAGGGTTTTTAGGATTTTACTATTTTAGGGTTTTTTGTGATTTAATTAATTGATTTCAAATTAGGGTTTTATTATTTTGGAGTTTTTCTGAATTTATATGGATTAAAGTTTTATGTTTGAGTTTTAATTTGGATTTAATTAGTTTTTTTCTTGATTTAATTAGGGATTATTTTAAGTTTTGGTTTACTTAGTTTTTATTAGAGTTTTGACTTAGATTTTGATTTCATTGGTTTTTCGCTTGATTTTGTTTGGATTAGGGTTTCTTTTTAATTAGATTTAATTTTCTAATGGATTTTATTAAGTTTTACTTGATTAGGGTTTTAATTTGGATTTTAAATGGTTTTTTACTTTAATTAGGGTTTTTATTTGATTAGTTAGGATTTTAAGTGTTTTAAATGAATTTTACTGGTTTTAATTCTTAGTTGTTATTTTTTTTGTTTTGATTAGGTTAGAGTGAACTGATATGGGCCTGACTGCGCTTGTGTGGACTTGAGGGTTTTTGATGGGGCTAGGGTTTAGGTTTTAGGTTTGAAAATTGGAGGTTTTGGTGGTCGCAACGAGAGCATCTTCCAGAGGAACCTGCTGCCAAGTGACTGTAAAATCAAGATGCCTACAATAACATTAATTCAGAAATTCACAACAACCATATGTATGTTGATCGTCATCCAACTTATTTTCAATGCCAATCCCACCTTGACAAACAAAAAAATTTCAAAAATCAAAATTAAAAATAAAAAAAATTAATAAGAGAAATTTGGTGATTGGTCTTCTTCCTCTCTTTCTTTTGTGTATGTGGCTCTATAGTGATGACGACGGTGGTAGATTTGCATAAGGAGAGTGGGAGGGGAAACCGTGGTTGGTTTGTGCAGGAGAGGAGGGTGGTAATTGGTTCGAATCTACATGAAGAGGGTTAGAGATGATGGTTTGCGTAAGGGAGGAGGGCAACAATATCTCTAGATTTGTAGGTCTACGTAGGGGAGGGGATTACATTCGTAGTGGTAAACATGGATGGCATGCTACAACCAGGAAGGGTTGCAACTGCAGTGGATGTGGATGACGTTTTGCAATCGAGGGAGGGGGTTGGTTTGTGTCAGTGGGTGTATGTAGAGATATGCATGATGGGTGTGGGTTGGCATGCACTTGATTTACGACATGATTTTTGTGATTGCAAATTTTGAAATTCAAATTAAATTACTAGGTTGGTTTTTGAGAAGTAGCTTTTTGGTTTTCATCTTGATATGAGTTTCATGATAGATGACTAAGATGAGATCTTACTGAGGAAGGAGTTGAGGAGGGTGTGATAGATATATATTCTATTATTATATCTAATTATGCACTGATATATTCATTTTGAACTCAATTAAACACTAAATAACATTAGAATATATGAAAATGGCAAGATAACAATAAAATGTAACGAGAATAAGACTATAAAACAAAATTTTTAACATGCAAATAGGGCAAGAAGAAGAAGAAGAACAAGAAGAAAAGGAGAGGTATGGAGTCATTGGTAAATGTCGGAATAGTCCTACATTGAAAAAGTGAAGACTGAAATTTGTGTTTATATATAGATGGACTCTTCTATTCATTGCCAATTTGTTTTGAGTTGGATATTCATATTTCAACATAGTATTAGAGCAAAAGAGACTCAAATGGGTCTAAGTCCACACATATCTACTTATGTATAAAAGAGACACCTGTTGGACTTCAAATAGACCACAAGTGAGGGATAGTATTGAAATAGCCTCACATTGAAAAAGTAAAGACTGAGACTTATGATTACTTAAAGATGGACTTCTCTATTCATTACCAATTAGTTTTGAATTGGATGTTTATATTTCAATAGAAAACTTTGTTTGAATGACCGAAATAAGTTGCTACAATAGGAGGAAGAGGTGATACTTGTTGTTGGAGGAAGTTTGAACGTCATAGAGGGAGAGGGATGAGTTGGGTGCAATTGTGAGGAGGTTTTTTTGAGTCTGAGTTATTTTGATGATTCTGTATTTGTAGACACTCCGATTTTGAGGCGGCTCGTAGGTGAACTCTCCAGAGGTTGTTGCTTTGGATATGGCAAGTCTAACCTCTTTTGAGCTCTATTTGGCATCTTGGTTACCCTAAGCCTATAACAAACCTATGGTCTGATTAATTATTCAGGCAGCTAGATGTGGAGCACCAATCTAGAGCACCAAGCTGGCGCACCAAGCTTTTCAAGGTGCTGGCTGTTAGCTTTCCATCTTCTGTGCTTGTAACCTTCCCTTGCGAGTATTCCTCCACGAATCTACACAAGTTTGTTGAGTTTCGAGGCTTTTGGCATCCCAAGGAGTTACTTCTTCATCCTCTTTAAAAGGTCATCCATAAGCAACATTTTTTCTCTCTTAGCAACTCACCCTCTCTTAGCAACCAGCACCCCTACCTTCAGAGCATTCCCTTGCATCCCTTAGCACTCCCAACTGTGTCCAAAGCAACAAGGACGAGGCACCTTGAGCCACAAGGAGGAGACACCATAGGTAAGGTCCTTTGCCCACCTCTCCATATGGATTTTACATGATATTTTGGATAGAACCTGCAACTAGGCGGATGTAATGTCTATATAGTGATGTTCTTTTGTACTTTTTTTTTTGTTATTTTGGGTGTTCATGATGCTCCTTTCTATATTCATTGCTTCTTTGTCATAATGATTTTGCACTGTGTGATCTTTGTTTTAGCAATGAATCATAGTCCTATGCAACCACTAGCTATGGAACATGAGCTGTGATGCATCTCCTATACATGCTTTATCATTTCCACATGCTCCCTAAGTCAGCCAAATCATTGTATGAATCATAAAATCCATCATAGGTAGTAGTTGTAATCCTAAGGAACCCATGAACATGCATGACTAAGGAGAGAATGATAGGAATGTTTTAGGCTTGATTATTCAACATGATTAAGTTCCCTAGCATCCAGGTTAATGATCTGAACAGACAGTAACCCAATTAGTTGCATACATTTGGCCCAGACTCTGAAATTAGACCACAGCCTGTAACAGAGTGCTTGGAGTGCACCAACATGGCGCACCAGGGTGGTGCACATAGCTGGCGCACCATCCTGGTCATAGGGTGCAGGCAATCCATTTTGCATTATGATTTGCATGTCTTTCTGTTTGTTCTGGACTTCGATTTCCCCGATGTTTGATCTCTGATATGTCATGTTCTTGCTTGCACAGTTTTAGCATGTAATAACACTCTTTGCATTAGTTTTGCATCTAGTGAAGTTTGGCTTACCACTTGGATATGGTGAACTAGTGGCTTTCCAAGACTCTTTATGTAGAGTTCTTTTGCATCAATCCATGATCCTTAGGATTGTGTGGTCTTGTGTGAGGCTTATTGCCTTTGAGCACAAGACCCATGTCTTGGGTTTCCTCTTTCCTTTATGACTTTGTGGAAGAGAGGGGAACTCACAAGTGATTAGGTGTTTTAGATGTCCATTATGCGTTTTCTGATGGTTTTATGCATATCTGCAAGATTTTATATCGCATGGCACATTAGTCTAGCTTACTGTCTGATCTGTAATTTCTAGGACTCACTTTAGTGGAACACATATCTGGCGCACCACATAAGCGCACATAGGTGGCGCACCACATAGGCCCACATTGCTGGCGCACCAAACAGGCACACCTGCCTGTTTTCAGTGCACCAACAACAACTTTTTGGCATGATATTTAGCATGATTCTCGATTTGCTTTGCCTTTGGTTTTCTTTAGGTGTCCTCCTGGATATATCAGGATGACTCCAGTCTGTTTTCATCCATATTTGTGCATGGTAGCTTAGATTTTTCATATAGCAAAGCAAGGACGTTAGCCACTCGATATTATTGGATATGTGGTTATATCCGTGCAATAACTTTGCACCGGTATTTGATCCACAACTTGGGTGACCTTTCAGAGCATTAGGACACATCCTACAGTCTCTTCACCCATGTTTAGCATAAGGCACTACTTGCATATAGCGTCGCATTGTATATCGCCCTTAGACGTACAAAAATAAGCTGAAAAGCCAACATTTCATATAAGTAAATGAGAAACCCATGAAAGACCGATTTCTCGAGCGCACGGGGGTGCCTAATACCTTCCCCGTGTGTAACAGGGATCCTTGCCCATTTTCTGGTTCATGTTGACCTTTTCCATTTGTTTTATTACATAGTTTTAATGTTGTAAAACGGTTTCTCTCGTCTCCCATTTTTAAGTAGACTAAGTAGCGACTTCCGCATTTTTATCATTGTTTTTACCATTTTTTGCTGTGACTTTGCTGGTCCTCGTGCATTTGGCCTTTCCCGCCAAATACGAGGCTGTCATCAGCATGGTTACAGTACCTATTGTTGAGTCAGTTCCTCTCCCTCATTCACCAATCATGATCTAGGAAGGATCCCTAGAGGCTAGGAGAGCACTAGTACCTATGGAACGAAAATGAGAGGTAGTGGCGGTGGAGTCAATGACATTTAGTTGTAAGAGTTGATCATAGTCCGCTTGCGAGATGATAACCATCTGCTCTTCGCTGACGGAAGTAGATGATGTGGACTCAATAGTAACATGTGTTGTGGATGGTCGACCAATCAAATCTTAGCATTTGTCGATCGGATGACTTGTCTGGTCAAAATGAATGTAATGAGGATGTCTTTCAGTATCTGTACGGCTACGACCACCTCCACGCGAGCCATCGCGTCCTCTACTATGCGTTGCTACCATAGTTGATTGATGAAGGTGTGGCTTTGGAAATACGCAAGGCTCTGGTAAAGGTAGCCTATAGATTTGGTACACTATCAACTCTTAAAGTCTGTCTCCTAATTGTGAATTGAGATCGAGAGTCAAACTGAAGAGGTATATTACCACAGTCAGTTCTTCACAGTACTGTCTCATCTAGGTGATATTAGCAGTTAAGTGTTTGTAAACCTCAAGCTCGTTAAGTAAGGTCTGTAGCAGTGTAAAATGTTCTTGAACAGATCAATCACCTTGTCGTAGGGTGAACAACTGCTAATAGACCTTGAAGACTCTAGATATGTTCTTCTCATGACTACACGTGAGATGCAACGTGTCTCTGATCTTCTTCGCTGGTCGCACATCATAACACCCCTTGCCACCGTAAACTCCATATTGTTTACCAATCAAGAGACAATAGTCGCATCATCAACAAATCAGTCATCATAGGTTGTATCTTTACTGTCAAGAGGAGGTTTGGTGAAATCACTAATTTTGCGATGGGTTACAATGAATGTCTCAAAACTCTATGTCTAAAAGAGATATTTCTTGCCATTCAGTTTTTCAAAGGTGTCATTGAGGTTTTTTTTACTTAGGATTCACGTGTAGCCATAATGAATAGTAGATTATATGGTCTGATTTCACTACATCAGTATAGAAAAATCATTGATTTGGTGTAAACGAGTCCAAAACAACACACAACCTCCTTCTAGATACACTAACACATAGTCTGGAGGGATAAACACGTGTGGATATTGTAGGATCGAAATAGCTCCTCTAGAGGGGGGGTGAATAGAGAATTAACACTTTTTAATTACTTCATCTACTTTTTAGAGATTAATGACAATTGCATACAAAGGATATAATTTAACAAATATAATCAAGCTTAACTACTTATGCAATTTATATAACATACAAGAAGAGGATGAGAGCAATTGATATAGACAAGAGATTTATAGTGGTTCGGCAACCCCGCCTAGTCCACTCCTCAAGACCCTCTTGAGATTTTTCCCTTATTTAAAATAAGATAATGAACTTACTTGTTGGCTACACCACCAACGCTTGCTTGCTCTTCCCACTTCTCAATCTCCGAGAAGCTAGAGCCCTTTGCTTTGATGCTTATACAAAATTTAGAACTATCCCGCTCACAGAGAATGACAACAACAGGAATTACAGAATAAAATCTC
>JAMKQA010015230.1:0-21323 GCA_024699735.1 Posidonia australis
TCCAGCCAAAACTCGTACTTGGAGAACTTGGCATAAAGCTGATGCTGCCTCAACGTCTCTAGTACGATCCTTAAGTGCCTCCGGTGGGTTTGAACATCCAGAGAATACACCAAAACAACATCTACAAAAATAACCACAAACTGGTCCAAATAGGGCCGGAACACTCTATTCATCAGGTCCATAAAGGCAGCTGGAGCATTCGTCAACCCGAATGGCATAACCAAAAACTCATAATGTCCATAACAGGTGCGAAAAGCTGTCTTCTGCACATCTAGCTCACTAATCTTCAACTGATGGTATCCAGACCTCAAGTCTATCTTGGAAAACATCGATGCCCCCTGCAACTGGTCGAACAAATCGTCGATCTTGGGCAGTAGATACTTGTTCTTAATAGTGATCTGGTTCAACATCTGGTAATCTATACAGAGCCGAAGTGAACCATCCTTCTTCTTCACAAACAGAACCGGTGCTCCCCAAGGTGAAACACTGGGATGAATGAATCCCTTATCCATAAGTTCTTGCAACTGATTCTGGAGCTCCCTTAGCTCAGCAGGTGCCATCTTGTACAGAGCCTTAGAAATAGGACCTGATCCCGACACCAAATCAATCACAAACTTCACTTCCCTGTGCGGTGGCATTCCAGGTAATTCCTCTGGAAAAACATCAGAATATTCCCTCACCACCGGCAAGTCCTGAATCTTGACCACAGGCAAAGTAGAAATTGCCACACAGGCCAAATAGCCCACACTACCTCTCGCTAGATGATGATAGGCCTTGAGAGAAGAAATCACTTTCCTGGGCTCACCCAGTCTGGTGCCCTGGACCATACACCAGCCTTAGCCTGGACACTCTGCCAAAACTCTTCTCTTGGCACAATCTATCACAGCTGAATGCTGTGCCAACCAATCCATTCCCAAGATAACATCATAATCCTGCATATCCATTAGGATCAAGTTGGCCTGAAAACTCCTGTCCCCCAACTGAATATCAACCGATCTCAAATACCTCCACGCCAGACTGTGTTCTCCCAATGGAGTGACCACATCTAGGTGGAATGCCAACCTGGCTGGCCTTGTCCCGATCTCAGAAGCAAACGACTCGAAGACAAAAGAAAATGAACTCCCGGAGTCACACAAGACTCGGGCCATCCGATCAGCCACAAGGAAAGATTCTATAATCAACACACCATAACCATAATCATAATAAGGAATAGTGTCAATTACACATAGGATCTATTATTACAGGACAGGACTCATCAAATACAGTCGTGCTAGTTCTCACCTTCTACCACATCTCTAGATGGACTGGCATCTGGGGCAATAATGGAGAACACTCTCCCCTTGGTAGGCTGACGTGGTGCATCTCCTACTGGCTTTGGCTGACTGGGACAGTCCTTCTGGTAATGCCCGGACTTCCCACAGTTGTAGCAGACTACTCTATCTAAATTCCTCTGCCTTTGCCAACATTGCACCGCTACATGCCCCATCTTGCCACAGACATGGCACAGTCCCATCTGTGGGCCACTGCTAGACCCAACATGGCTGAAACCCATACTCTCTTCTCTTCCCGACGTAGGCCGTTGCTTCCGCTTCTTCCCAGAGCTGCTAGAACTCCCAGAACTTGGTCCTCCCGTCACTGACGGTCGAGAAACGGAAGGTCGAGAGATAGACTTTCTCCCCTTTTCCTTCTTGGGATACTCCTCCTGAAACAGCCTACGATCATTCTCATTGTGGCTAGCAAGCTCAACAGCCTCCGCTAAAGTCTAGTATCTGAAGCCAATAACTCTGGATCTCAGCACAGGATTCAGTCCCTCCACAAATCTCTTGGCCCTGTTCTTCTCAGAAATTACAGCCTGAGAGAACTGCTCTAGCCGAAGGAAGGACAACTCATACTCAGCCACAAATAGGCTACCCTTCTTCAAGTTCTTGAATTCTCTGTCCAACTTATCCCTCACATGCTCAGGGGAAAACCTCTCATAGAACACTCCTCAGAACTCATCCCAAGAGATCATCAGCAGGTCCGCGTTTGGGAATTTGGTGTGGCGTGCTATCCTCCACCACTGATTCGCAGTACCCTTGAGCTGGAAAGCTGCAATCCGAACCCACTTCTCTGCTGAACACTCAATCCCCTCAAGGATCTTTTCCACTTCCAGGAACCAAGCCTCACACTCCTTAGGAGTGCCGTGCCCATCAAAGGTCGACGCGCCAAGCTGGTGGAACTGCTTGATCCACGGGTCTCCCTTCGCCTCACCCTTACTGCTGCTGCCAAAGGATTAGGCGAAACCCTGCATCATCTCGCCAAAGTCCCGTCTCATCCCCCTCCATGCACTACCCTCTCCCGTCTCAGAGTCGGGTACGGGGGTCTTGCCATGATCGCGGCCTCGACGAGACATCTTCCTGTCAGCACCACAAAACACAACAATCCAAAAATTCAGGTGCACGACCCTCTATTGTGCAGTCCTAGGGAGCCACTAGACCGGACATCACCAAGCTGGTGCACAAGGTGTAACCTTAGCTCTGATACCACTTTGTAACGCCCCGATCCCGGGCACGCTACCAAAACACAGTATCAAGCATAATTACACTAATTAAAGAAACAACAAATAACTGTAACTAAGGCTCATCTTCAGGATTACAATATGCGGCTAGAAGCTCCAACTCCTGCATCGAAACTCGGCTGCATGCGGTCTGCACCTGAAAACCAAATAGCATGCGTGAGTGACATCAAAGTCACCCAGTACGTGCCCCAAAACATACAAACCACAAAACCTCGGTAAAACCATAAATCTCATTTTTATCATTTTTTTTCAAAACTTGGTTTTCTCATTTTGAAAATCATCCTTTCTTTATTAAACAATCACTTGGGAATTCAATCCCAATCCATGCTTTTTCAAAAGCCATGTTTCCTTTTCTTTTCTCAAAACGTTTGGAAACTCATTCCAAAACCACTTTTTCTTTCAAAACAATCCTTTACATTTCTTTCAAAAACCCTTTTGGAATTTGTGACCATGCCGATGGAACCCTTGCACGGCTCTCCTATTACCCGGTGCGTGAAAGCACACGAGGAGACCCGATATGGTCCCTGCGAAGATGGTGAATCTGGAGGAAGAGGTTAGACCCGGAAACACCAAGGGAAGATAAAAAGGATAAGGAAATGAGTCGCCACCTAGTCTTTTAATGGAAAGACGAGGAAAACCAAAAAACAAAAGAAAATCGAGAAGCAAATAAGATGCAGAATGTATGTGTGTGCTCCATGCTTAATGAACAATGCACAAATGAATGTGGGCTAGAGAAAGGGTAAGGATTCTGGTTACGCATGGGGAAGGGGTTAGGCACCCCCATGCGCCCGAGAAAACTCGACCTTTCAAGGTTTCCCTATTGTCAATGGTCTATGGATGTATGCTTGCTTATTCTATATGCTCATGCAGAAGGTGACTGAAAGCATGCCAAATCAAAGAGAAGAAATGAAATAAAGGGAAAAAGTTAATCCGAGGTCAAATGTAGGCATTGAGAATGCCGCTTTACTGTACGCCCTTGGGCGATGAGGAAAATCGTGAAAATCAAGAAATTCTCAGAAAACGTCTCGCAAAATAGCAGAAGTTGGGATAAATCCGAGAAAATCAAAAAGGAGAAAATAATCCTCATTCCGGGACAATGTCGGCTTTGTGAAGCCTTTTATTGTACGCCCTCGGGCGATGGAAAACCAAAACAAATCTAAAGGCGAAAAAATCGGGAGAAATATGGGAAACGAGGAGAAGCCAAGGTAGAAACAAGCTAAGAAAGCGAGCGCAAAGCCAAGTAGAAAAGACAAGAAAACTTGTGCAGAAAGATGTGAAAAGATATGCAAAATGCAAGTGTGAGTGTAAATAATGAGAATTCTAGGGACCTTTGTGCAAAAAACCCAAATTCTGATTAAAAATGATATTTTGAAGCCCAAATCATCAAAAATACATAGGAAAACACATTCTATGCAATTATGAAGAAATCTAGGGCCAAATGTGCATCCCTAGTCAAAATGAAGCTTCCTATGGACTAAAATGTAATTTTACCACTAAAACATGCATTTAATGCAATTCTGTGGAAATTCAAGGTAAAAATGCAATAAAAATGATTCAGAAAAGTTCCAGAAAGTTTCAGGGGCAAAACAGTCATGTTACCCCTGAAAACAGGCATTCAGAGCAAAATCAGTGAAGTATAGGGGCTAAACTGCAAATTGCCCAGCAGAATAAAGCATCTAGAAGAATTTCAGTAAAGTCTGAGGGTTAAAATGCAATTTACCCAGAGAAAACATGATTCAAAGAAGTTTTCAAAAACTTATGGGGCTGAAGTGCAATTTAACTAGCAAAAACAACATCCTAGATGATTTCAGAAGAATGCATGGGCTTAAATGAAAATTAACCAGAAAAATGAACTTTCAGAAAGATTTCAAGAAAGCACAGGGTCTCTTATGCAAAATTCTTGAATAAAATGCATTAAAAGAAAACTAGAGGGCTTTTGTTAAAGTTTAATGCTTGGAAAACATTATTTTAAATGTTTAGGGGGAAGAATGCAATATTTTCAGTTAAACTTTACTTGAATGATTTTAGAAAAATGAGAGGAGGATCTATTTGTAATAAAAGGACCTATGTGTAATACAAAAAGGACTTAAATGCAAGGAAAACAAAGTTCCAGAAGTTCAATCAAAATAAAATGTTTTAATTATTTTAACAGAAAAAAAAGAATGACGGTCGCCGGCGACGGTGCTCCACCGTCGTCGACCGCTGGATGGGGCCATTAGAGGCCTTCCTATGGTCTGATCTGAGATCAGACTTCACGGGAGGCAAGAAGAAGGTGAGGGGAGATGATCCATCGGAGTGGATCGAGCATCTAACGGTGGGAGCGGGCCTCACACCTACCTCGCCGTCAAGGAGCTTTGGCGACGGCGTCGGGGAAGAAGGCGCTTCTGGCAGGTAGCGGCGCGGCGATCCAGCTGTCGTGGAGGCATCGGGGAGTGTCGGGGAGCTTCCTCGCTTCTCCTGGAGCAGAATGAGGGAGGATGGAGCGGAGGCGTGCTCTGATAGTCGTCGACGGCGTTCTCTCCGACGAGCTTGGTCGCTGTGATCATCGGCAGCTCGTGGTGTGGTTCCAAAGGGTCCAGAGTGTTCGAGGCATGTCATGGAGCATTTCTGGAAGCTCGGAGGGGCTTGGAGCTACGAGGGACACACGCTCCTTCTCTAGAGCAGTCGTCTTCTCCGACGATGATAGGATTGGTATAACTCGCTGATCTTCGGGTGGAGCCTTCTGGAGGCGATGAAGTGGCCAGGGACGTGCCCTGGATTGACCCCCCCACCTACATCGCCGGGAAACGGCGACGATGAGCCCCAGGGACCAATTCCGACCAGAGGAAGGCTCTAGATGGCTCGGAATTGTCCAGAAAGGAGGAGGAGGGATCCAGGAAGCTATGAATTAAACTAGGAGGGATCAGAAGGGGCGTACCTGGCCTGAAGGAGCTCTGCACCTCGCCGGAGCACTGGAACTCGCTTCCTCTCCTCTCAACGTACTTCCCTTTCTCTCTGGAATTCTCTAGCACGCTCTGCTCTCCTATCTCTCGTGCCAGAAAGTCCCTGATCTCTGCATCTACCCTTCCTTTTATAGGTGGCAAAATCTGGCGACCCAACCCAATAACCAATCTTAACAGACCTAACAACCCACTAGCTAACTAACTAACTCACTAACTAATCGAACACTCCCCTAACAGAAACCCGAACCGCTGTCTCCCTACTGTCTCCTTGCTCGCCGACAAGGATCAACGGCGGCCTGCTCATCCGGCGATTGGCCCAGTGGCTCTGGCTGCTCTGGCTTGCAGTGGCTTGTGCTAGAGGAGCGTGGCTCAATGGCTGGTGAGTCAGTAGGAAGAGATGGGTTCAGTGGCTAGATTTGAAGAAAAAATGGTGTGATGAGAGGGATGGGTTGAGGAGTTGTTAAAAATCAGTGAGTGAGGAAGATAAATGAAAATGGAGAAGAAGAAATGGGGTGTTGGGTTTGAAGAAAAAAGAAAAGAAATGGGCTGAATTGTTGTGGGCCTTAATGGACCTATGTGGGCCTTATGGGCCTCCATGGGCCTAATGGGCTTCAATTGGGCTTAACGGGCTTTAATGGGCCCAAATGGACTAAATGGGCCTAAATAGGTCTTGTGGGCCCAAGTGGGCTCAAATAGGGTTTAATGGGCCTATGTGGGCCTTGTGAGCCTAATGGGCTTCAATTTGGGTTAGAGCTCAACCATCACATCTCCATCCTGCAAAATTGGGAAATTGGGGTGTCTACAGATGCCCCTCCCTGAGCGAGGTCGGAGGACGAATAGAACAGAGACCGATGCTCAAGGTTGACAAATACACTCCACCTGAAGCCATAAGCAAGAGTCAGTTAACAGCAACCAGCCACCAGTCGGTGAATGCACCAGAGGTCCCGTTGCCAAAGCCGAAGCCAAACAGAGAAACAAAAACAAAAGACCAAAAAACTGACAAGTTGATGACCAATCAGCTCCTAAAAGACATGACTGATTATCACACTTCTCGAGAAAAGCGTCGGACAAGACTCACGGTGCTTGCTGACCGAGAAGTGACTGGTCACGGAAGTCATCCGGGTAGTTTGGGCTACCAGCCCAAAGGAATGAGGAATACAACTTTCTTTGATTCCATTCATTCAGAGTGGAACTCAAAGCAAAAGAGGGGACCATTGATACCAAACTCTTTAAGGATTGAATGGTGCATGGTAGGTTTCGGACCTAACGACCAAGAAGGGAACAATTGGTAAGTTTCGGACTTACTGACCAAAGGGAGAATGGTAATATTCGGACTTACCGGCCAAAGAGAGAATGGTAAGATTCAGACTTACCGGTCAAGAGGGAGAATGGTAAGATTCAGACTTACCGACCAAAGGGAGAATGGTAGGATTCGAACTTACCGGCCAAGAGGGAGAATGGTAAGATTCGGACTTACCGGCCAAGAGGAGAATGGTAAGATTCAGACTTACCGGCCAGAGGGAGAATGGTAAGATTCAGACTTACCTACCAAAGGGGAAAATGGTAAGATTCGGACTTACCAGCCAAAGGGGAGAATGGTAAGATTTGAACTTATCAGCCAGAGAGAAGAATGGTAAGATTCGGACTTACCGGCCAAAGGAAGAATGGTAGTGCCAAACTTGCGGACAAGAGATGGTAGAATCTTGGACCGTCAAGGGTATGCTGTCGCAAATGTCTACCCTGTGTCAAACACAAGCAACCAAACAAGCTGGCAAGAAATGTTCTGATGAATTTCATTATCAGAGTCAAAGGAGTGTTTACATGTACTTCAACTTGCAAAGAACCAGTAACATGACATGAATGTTAAGAATCTACATCATCTCTGATCCTCTTGGAGCCTGAGGTTTTGGCGAAGAGCGTTCGGCTTGGGACGACACTGCAGATTGGCCAGGTCTCTTCGACTTCGATTTCATAATCCGCTGTGCAACCCTTCCCTTCTATGGCTGTGAGATCTTTTGATCGAATGGAGCCGTTTAGCAGGCGAGATAGCTCTCTAGTCACAGTGTAGGAGCTCAGGAGGTATTCTTTGAATCATGCTGGCATTTGCCCATGAGCAAGAGAATCCTGCTGGTAACCGAACTGCCGTATACCACGGATTGGGTGATATTCCACTCCACCAGTCAACCCTGGCGGGATGATAAGCCGCATGTCAGTTGTGTTAAAAAATGCCTCAAAGTTGTAAGAAGCCGAAGGAATAATGCGCTAGATGATCTTCTGCCCTGCCAAACTTTGTAATCGCTCGTACTCCTTCTGAACGGAGGTGAGTGTGCACACATGGCCACTTTGACAATAGGATTCAAAGGCTGACCGCTGTGGGCGTAAGACTGCTACACCCAGATGTGCAACCATCCATACTTGTACAAAGGCTCCACAGCCATAAAAATGCCGGCAGCGCCGCAGTGACTGGTCTAGTGCCCTATAAGTTTCTGTCAGGATGACCGGAGCCAGATCTATCTGTCGGGTGACAACTGCCAAAGCAATCTCAGCAAATTCAATATTCACAATCATCCGACCATGGCTGAAAATCAGCTCTTTCAGGAAGTGGACAACAAAGCCTTTCAACCATAGATCATCACCTAGGGAAGTGCGTATTCCGGCTTCTTTGTCAAAGTAAGCTAGTTTTAGCATGGGAGAAAGCCCATCTGTACAGATGAGTTGACGACCACAATCACTGATCGATAGGCCAGTTAGCTCGCACAAGACTGAGGAATACCCGTCACGCCGCATGAACACGGTGGGTCCCAGGAACCTTTGTAGACAACAAATTCTGTGGACCTCCTCCAGGGTTGGGGTCAGTTCAATCCTCCTAAAGCGGAATACGTGATGATCCAGCTTCTAGAATCGGGTAGCTGCACACAGAAAATAACGAGAAACCTCCACCTTTGCAATATCCAAAAGCTTTGTAGAGATTCCCCAAATCCGCAGCTTGTCATGATCACTTTCAATTAATTGTTTAATCCAAGCCTGGAGAACGTCTGAACACTGTGTGGGCACAACCATTGTGGGGTAACCCATGATCTGTAATGCATCTCGGCTTTCTTGGCTCGAGACTCCTCAGAAGTGGTAAACGATCTCCTGTAGAACATGTTCAAAACATTATTCCTTAGAAACATATTTCCACTTTGCCTCGTTCAACAGCACTTGGCAGGATCAAAGCAGACAAATAAAAGCTGAAATGGTACTGAGAGAATTAGAAAAATTGGCCCAGAACTGAAGACTGCAGCTAACCGAACAGGGAATTGCTGAACGGACTACATCTTGTGCACAATCTTGAGGGAAGGTCCTAGTTACCAACTAGTTTTAACTAGGTACCCAAGTAATGAGATATGACCAGCAAATCTAGGGGAATTGGAACTATTGGATGACTGTGCCTCCCGGCCGACCACTAGGGATCCTCAACCTGTAGAGCAGCTGACATGCCCCTGGTCGAGTGTTGGCTCAAAGCGTGTAACCATAGGACAGTTGACATGCCCCTAATGGACATGGATGACTCTTAACCAATAAGAGCAGCTTACATGCCCTTGGTCGAGTACTAGCTCAGTGTGTCTAACTATAGGGCAGCTGACATGCCCCTGGTTTGACATAAATGGCCCTAACCAACGAGAGCAGCTTACATACCCCTGGTTTAGGCGATGTCCTCTTGATTCTCTCGAATTGAAAGTCATTGTCATATTCAAAACAAGAGAGCCAAGTAACACTCTGCGACGTTTCTTAAGATGATGTTTACAAGAGATGTATGCATGCTAAATGATTTGTTGGATCTTATTAGTGCCCTCAGCATTGGGATGCCTATTGCCAAGTACAAAGGAATGGCAACTCCATACCTCACGAGACTCTATCCAAGCCCCTAGTTGTTGGGTGGCTCTCTGGAAATGGGTCACTGTGTTTTGGGCTCCAATCCAAACCCCATTGGACCATACTCTTGCTTTTTTATTTTACTTATTCTTTATTCTTTCTCCCTCATAGGCGTGTGGGTTCACCCTATCCCTGGCTTGGAAGTAATAGGTACTTGGTCTATGGTGGGGAGCTGCTGCTTGTTTAAAGGGTTGGATAGGCCCTTTTGGACATTTCTCCCAAGTATTCACTCCGACTCCTCTCCAAGATAAACTAGAGGGACAAAGCTACCTGCCATGCCCCTCTCTTTAGGGAAGACTTCTATCTGCGACTTCTGACTTCTTATGCTTTTATGCCCTTTCACAGATATATATATTTTTTGATTTCTCACGCTCTCATTCTCACCCCTAACATTTTATCTCCCTCTAAGAGGTGTGGGTCCCTGAAGAGCTTGGATACTTCGCCCAATTCACAATGAAAGGTGGCTCCCTCACTCTCTAGGTTCCTGAATAGTATCTACCTGAGGAGGTGCTACACATTCCCCACATTAGCAAGCTTATTCCGCCTCTCATCATTGGGCTATGATCCATGCATGTGTTGATGCAAGCAAACTACGCCCTATATATGCATATTCTGCTTGAGAATTAGTGTGTTGTGATGCAGAGCTACATGGATTTAGGAAGAGCATGGATTTATGCATGTGTGGAGGAAAGTGTTGGTGTCGTAGAGTGAGGACACACTGTTTATGGTCACTAATAGTACTTTTTCAGGTAGCATGAATTAACTGGCTCTGATTGTTCGATGCTATCCATGTCCTCAAGGATGACAGCTCCTCCGGAGTAGACTTGCTTGACCACAAATGGTCCACGCCAATTGGGCCTGAATTTGCCACGACTATCAGGGAGATGTATTGCCCGCAAGACCAGGTCCCCTGGCAGAAAGCTTCTTGGTCGGACCTTTTTCTGATAAGATTTGGCCATGCGCTTCTGATAGCATTGTGCATGGTGCATAGCCTGCAATCGATGCTCATCTATCAAGTTCAGCTGAACGAGGCGGTCCTCAATCCACTCCACTTCTTCCAGTAGGCATCTCCACCTTTATTGGTAGAACTGCTTCCATACCATATACGAGAGAATAGGGAGTCACTCCTATTGAGGTCTTGATTGATGTTCTATAAGCCCATAGAGCATATGGGAGTTTGTCATGCCAGTCCTTATGTGTTTCCGCCATCTTTTTAAGAATCTTAGTTAAATTCTTGTTGGCGGATTCCACTACGCCGTTCATCTGAGGGCAGTACGGGGAAGACTTGTGATGCTGATATGAAACTCTTGTAGGAAATCCTCCACCTTTTTGGCTGTGAAATTTGTCCCATTATCAGAAATGATGGAATGTGGGACCCCGTACCGGGTGATAATGTTGTTCTTGATGAACTTCTCCGTCACAGCGGCAGTAACTGTCTTATAGGAGGCTACTTTCACCCATTTTGTAAAATAATCAATGGCTACTAAGATGTACTGATGTCCATTGGAGGCTGTCGGGTGGATGGCTCCGATGACGTCTATTCCCAATGTAGAGAAAGGCCAAAGTGATGACAGGATGTGGAGCCGTTGTGGAGGTGCATGAATAAAGTTGCCATGGACTTGACAGTTATGACATCTTCACACAAACTGGCAGCAGTCTGTCTCCATGGTTGACTAGAAATTACCTTGTAACATTATTTTCTTGGCCAATAATACCTCATTCATGTGAGGCCCGCATGACCCAGCGTGCACTCGTAACGTTACTGTATCAGCCTCCATTTTATTAAGACAGCGTAGGAGCATCTGATTGTAAGACCTCATGTATAGGTGGCCTACACCGAGCACATACTTCGAGGCCAGTCGAACCATGGTTTTTCTATCTGCCGCTGATGCATCTGGATGATGATTCCCAGTTTCCAGATAAGCTCTGATGTCATGATACCAGGGAAGCTCTGCTGTAAAATCTACTTCTTCTATGCTTATGCAGTGTGTCGGTTGGTCTGTGCAGGTTACCGACACTTTCACCATATCATCCTCTGGTGTGGATAACCAGGATGCAAGCGTGGCCAGTGCATCCGCATAAGCATTCTTGGCTCTGTTCATAAAAGAAAAGTGTATTTCCTCAAACTTAGCCATCAGCTTCAAAAGATGATTATGATATGGAACTAATTTCAGGTCTTTGGTTCTCCAGTTGCCATTAACTTGAGAGATAAGTAACATGGCATCCCCATGCACATGTAATCTCCGTGCACCATGTTCTAGTGCTGCTCGCAGGCCCAAGATACATGCCTCGTACTCTGCCACATTATTGGTGCATACAAAGGTTAGCTTTTGAGCGAGCGGGATCATCTGTCCATGTGGAGTTTCTAGCACTGCACCGATACCCATGCCCCTCCTGTTAACTGCGCCATCAAAGTAGAGTTGCCACCGATCTTTATCTCGAGGGATTGTCGGTTCTTCCTCCTCCATGGCGAACAATATATCCTTATCAGGGAACTGAGTCTGCAGGGGTTGGTATTCTGGCAATGATAAGTCTGCTAAGTGATCGGCCACGGCCTGTCCCTTCATCGACTTCTGAGTGACAAAAGTGATGTCAAACTGAGACAAGAGCACCTGCAACTTGATACATCTACCCACTAAGGCTGGCTTCTGAAACAGGTATTTCATAGGATCATGTCGGCACAGTAATAGAACTGGATATGCCATCATATAGTGCCTTAAGCGCTGTGTGGCCCAAACGAGGGATAAGCAAACCTTCTCGATTACGGTATACTTAACTTCGCAATCATTGAACCTTTTGCTCAGGTAATAGATGGCCCTCTCCTTGCGACCTATTTCATCATGTTGACCCAAGATTGCGTCCATTGAATGCTGTGTTATTGACAAATAGAGCAGTAGAGGGCGCCCTGGTGTCGGAGGAACTAAGACTGGTGGTCTTGCCAAGAGCTTCTTGATTTTGTCAAATGCTTCCTGGCATTCTTCACTCCAGCGAATCTGTGCATTTTTCCTTAGGAGCTTGAAGATTGGCTCGCAGATGGGTGTCAACTAGACAATGAATTGGCTGATATACTGCAACTGTCCCAGAAGCCCTCAGACTTCTTTCTCTATTGTAGGGGGAGGCATCTCAATGATGGCTTTGGCCTTGCTTGGATCTACCTCGATTCCCCTTTGGCTGATGATGTATCCCAGCAATTTACCAGATGACACACCGAATACACAATTGTTGGGGTTCAACCACAGCTTGTACTTTCGCAAGAGGTTAAAAAGCTTCCTCAAACAAGCGATATGTTCTTCAGGCTCTTTTGACTTTGCATTCATATCATCCACGTAGACCTCGATGTCTTGATGCATGAGATCATGGAATAAAGCTGTCATTGACCTCTGATATGTGGCCTCGGCATTCTTGAGCCCAAACGGCATAACTCTGTAGCAAAACACTCCCCATGGGGTAATAAAGGACGTTTTCTCCATATCTTCTTTTGCCATCCGGATTTGATTATTTCCTGAGAATCCATCCATGAATGACAACATCTTGTATCCTGCAGTATTATCTACTAACACATCAATGTGTGGAAGTGGAAAATCATCCTTCGGGCTGGCTTTATTCAGGTCTCTATAATCGATACACATTCGGACCCGACCATCCTTCTTGGGTACCGGAACCACATTTGCTAACCATTCCAGGTACAAGATGACCTTCAGGAAGTTAACTTTGTGTTGCTTCATTATTTCCTCCAATTTCAGGAGCCACTGTGGCCGCCATCTACGTAATTTCTGTTTGATTGGCCTGACGTCAAGCTTAAGCGGTAAAGTATGCACCACTACCTCGACGTCTAGTCCAACCATGTCGTCATAACTCCAGGCAAAGATATCTGCATATTCCCGGAGAAGCTCAACAAGTTCTGCTTTGGCCTGTGTTGTGAGTCTGGCGCTTATCCGCACTTCTTGGACATCTTCATCAGTGCCGATATTCACAGTCTTTGTCTCTTCTTCTACATGTAGGTTCGGGCCTTCGGGATCATCATTGTAAGGCTGGAATTTCGGTGCATCGTGACCTTCCTCTTCTACTTCTGCACCATCTTCTTCTCCATATGCAATGAGTTCAGGAAGGACCCCTTGCTGGCACGATGAATCCGTGTCTTCAAAGGTGCATACTTCTTCTGCATTTTGTCCTTGGTGGTGCTTCAGAATGGTCACTGTAACCCTAGTTTTCCTGTATGCACCCCTGATGATTTCTGGCTCCGATATTCTCGAACTTGCGCCTAACTGTTCTACCTCTGATGAACAAAAGCTCTTACTATCATGCTGTCTCTGTACAACATGTGCAATAGGTGGCTTTGTCTGACTGATGCGAGTGCTGCCGCCCGGGTTCCCCCCTGAGCCTAGCTCAGGATTTTGTTTTTTTGACCCCACTGCTCAAGTGGGGCCAGGTCTGATAATACCACCTAGACCCACCTCTGAGCTGATTGGAGATAAACTCCTCTGGTTTAGCACTCAAAGACTTGTTCTCTTCAAGGGTCAGGATTGCAGACTGACCCGGTGCAACTGTTTGCTCCTCTGTGTCCTCTATCATTACTGCCTTCCCTTTCTTGCACCTGAGTTCATCCTGCGCATCTTCGGCTAGTACCGATAACTGCTCCTGAAATAGGTCCTCCAAGTCACTGAGCATGTTATCCACCTGAGCTACCACGGCATATCCTTCCTCTTCATCGGAAGAGAAATCCACATAATATGCGTTGGTAGTCCTCAACACCTCGGGTACTGATTCTGGCTGCAATCCCCTCAAAACTGGCTGTTGTTCTGAAGCTGTTAAGCTGATTCTGCCCCTACTGCATCCCAAACTGCAGTTGGATTGGTAGGCAGACCTTCATGCTGACTCTGGAGGCAACAATGTTAGCATGGCTATCCCTGGGGATACTAACAATGTTGAACCTATTCCGAAATCCCTAATTTCCTCCTCCACGTAGTAGTCTTCTATGCATACCCATTCTGGCTCACTGATCGGTTCATTTGGCTCAGGCTCTGCAAACATGAAACTCCGATTGGGATCCAGCAATCCCATACTGACGAAATTGTTTAAATCTCGTGGAATAACGAGCCTTTGGATCTTACGACGCTTTGCGCATCTGTCTTGCGGCTTGTGCTCGTATCCCAGTCCTTCAAACTTGCGTCTTCTCTCCACTGCGATTGGTTATGTGATTCCTTGGCCATTCCACTCGAGAGGTGCTCCCTTCTCGTACCCCCATCTCTGACATAGATTCTTGACCATCAAAAAGGGGTTGCCAAAAGTAGCCAAATGACTGGCATGCTCAAGAATCGGAATAAAGTTGACCGGTTCGAAACGGTCGACACGGTAGAGTAGATTAGAAGGTCTGGAGTCAAAATGGACAGTATGGAGTGAGACTGAAGAGACTGCCTCAACCTTCTCCTTTTCGAGGTTTTCCGCCATCACAACAACAATGTCATTGTTCCAACGGAATTTAATCATGCGGTGGAGGGTTGAGGGGATGACCCGATACTTGTGGAGCCAAGGGCACCCAAGCAGAAGATTGAAAGATGGTTCAAGGTCAACGCCATAGAACTCGACCTTGAAACGAGCAGGGCCAATGATTAAGGGAATGAATTGGATTCCTAAGGCATCGTGGTGCGTGTTGTCGAAGGCCGTCATTCCCTTCACTACTGAAGTGATGTCCTTCATTTTGAGGCCGACCTGATTCGTAGTTCCCAAGGGGCAGACGTTCAAACCGGCGCCATTATCGACCAAAGTGAGAGGAATGCGGTAATTTTGGTATTGCACCATGATGAACAGGGGCTGGTTGTGATTTGTCCCTGCCGGAGGAAGCTCTGAGCTGGAGAAAGAAATGACCTCGGGCGCGGCTATCATCTCCACCATGTCCTCCAAGGACGAGGGTTGTATAGTTGAGGAAACAAGGGCGGCCTGAAATACTCGGACGAACGCCTCTCTATGTTCAACCGAGGTGTGGATTAGGTCCCATATGGATATATCTGCTTTGATCTTTTTCAACTAGGCAGTAATATCGACTACCGGTGGGTCAACTTTGGGAGTGGAGTTAGCTCTTGTGGCAGTCACTTCAGGGATTGGACTGAGAGTGTGGGTTTTTGCTTGGGTAGATGAAACCACAGGCTGATTGGTCTTGTTTGTTGAGACTGGGGCTTTGTATACCCTTCTCGACCGCGTTACCTTTGTGCACATTTTGGTGGTGTAGCTATAGGGCATGCGGTGGGTGTCCTGTGTTAGGTTGATGACCATAAGAGCAAGGGCCCTTAATTCTATTGGGGCTGGAACTGGCCGGGAAGGTACTGGTGTTTGGTGGGTCAAGTTATGCCTCGGTCTGGCTAACAGGCTAATTGTTGGTGGGGCGGATTTCATGGCAGGTCTTGTAGCCGCACGCTTGGGTCGGGCAGTTAACTGGATCATGCTGACAGTAGAGTTGACGGTTTCAAGGAAGGACTGACTCAGCTGATAAGAGAAAGATTCTGAAACATTATGGATGAGGCGAGAAGGATCAAAAGGCTTGACCTCACCCAAAGAAAGCGAATGCACTCCTGAAGTTCCCGGAGCATGCTCAGGCAAAGGGTGGCTAACTATGCTGCTAGATGTGGATGCAAATGAATGAGGTGTCCATGCAGCGGGCCTAGGCTCTGCCTCCTGTGTATGAATACTGATGACCTTGCGGTCAATCAAGTCCTAAACTGCTCTCCGAAGTGTAAAGCAATTATCTGTAGAGTGCCCAACAGCTCTATGGTAATTGCAATATAAATCTGCTATAAACCACCGTGGTAGTGGGTTTGGCGGTGGACAGATTTCTAGAAGCCTCAGTATTGATGCTATTCTAGGGAATATGACACTCAGTGGCTCGACCAGAGGAGTGTAGTCCCTCTCAGGTCGTGGGAGCCACCTTGATCTCCGATAGTGCTCCTGCCTTGCCGGTGCTGGTAGGTAGACTGGCTCGGTGGTGGTAGTAGTGATTTGTGAAGTGCGTGGTGCTTTAGATGCAGGAGAATAAATAAATTGATTCTGAGCTGGCAGGCTAACCATATTGGCTAGCATAGCAGGAGCTCCTACGTATGCCACAACATTCCTAGCAGACTCTTTCTTGCGGCTGAACCCAGTGTTAGATCCATTGTTGCCATTGTTATTGTTACTGGTTTCGCTGGTAGCCATTGTCTACTTGGCGAATGCTGCTAGCATAGGAAAGCTTCCACTATTGAGTGAGCTCTCAACGCAAGTGCCAACTTTAATCAGGGTAGTGAAAGTGGAAATGGGCTAAATGCTCAGTAGGGCCCCAGTGGCTGGCTGCACTCCTCAAATAATTATCTCGATAGACTCCTCATCAGAGGGTCTATCGCACACTTGTGATGTGAGGGCTCGCCAGTGCCCGACGTACTTCCCGAACGGCTTGTAGGGCTTCTACTTAGTGGCGACTAAGTCCTCGCGCTTTAGGACCATGTCGAGATTAAAAGAGTACTGCTCCAGGAAAGCTTGGCTCAGATCGTTCTAGGTCTTTATGGTGGTCATATCCAACGACGTGAACCACTTTAGAGCTGGACCAGTGAGACTTTTCTGGAAAAGGCGAATTAGAAGTCTCTCGTCAGCCTGGAGTTGAGCGAGATTGCCACAGTACGCCCGAAGATGTGAAATTGGGCAGCCTTTCCTGTTATATTTTTCGAATTCTGGAATATAGAAGTTCAGGGGGAGTAACGCCTCTGGGAAGTAGCAGAGGACCCGGAAAGAGAAAGACTGGCGTTCCCTGCCCTACACTTGTCGAAGAGCTTTCTCCAGGTCATTCATCTTGGTGAAAAGTGCATTAGGCGTTGCTGCTGACATTGAGTGTGCAGCTGGGGTAGGTCCCGCGTACGCTGTGTCAATAGCACCTGTGTGCTCCTCCAGATCTATCATCTCGCCACCTGGTGTTGTAGCATGATGACCAGCATACCCGTGTGTGTGTGTTAGTGGTGGTGTGCATGCTGAGGCCTGAACCTAATGCAAAGGTATTGAAATGTTATGCTGTGCAGTGCGTGTAGTTGTGTGTGGGAGCAGCAGCTGCTAAACAGGTATGGTCGGGTTCGTAGACCGATGTACTCCCACCAGCCCTAGAGGCTGACCACCAGTCGAAGGAGGAATATGCTGTGGATATGACGCTATAGGCAGAGTGGCTAGGCCGTTGTCGGGACAGCGGGAAGCTGTGGTGACAGCTGCAGTGGTGGAGTGACTGGTGCAACATGAAGTGCCTGAGCAGGTGGAACAGGATCCTCGGGAATGGGACAGACAAGCGCAGTCAGAGTAGGATCCAAAGAGAAAGCCATGTTTTGCAACTTCTGCGCAAGGGCCAGAAGTTGCTGAGATTGTATGGTGATTGAACCATCGGTGGTAGTACCGAGGGTTGGAAGATCAAGCGGCAGGGATGTCATAGAGGCTTGGAGGTTCAAAGATGCTGTGGGCTGAATTCCTATTGAAGAGACAATCGCAACCAACTAGGTATCAAATGAATGAGGGTCAACAGAAGGACTGGGCATCGTCAGATCAGATACCCTGGAAGTTATCATGGTAACCGCATCCGTTACAGGCTCCAGACCAATAAAAGTCTGCCAGTGTCCTGAAACCAGAGGGCGAGGAACTCCAGGTGCCTGAAAGAAGCCACCATGAAGCAATGAAGGAATGAGTGATGAAATGGCAAAAGAGTGTGGAGGGGCAGAAACAGGAATCCCCTCTAGAGCAGCTGGTGCAGAGGTCTTAGAAGCTCGTTGGGCCATGATGGACCGCAAACGGGTGAGAACAGGGTTGCGATTGCAAGTGAAAGGACGACGCCTACAAGGAGCTATCGTCGGAAGTGACAAATAACGCCTCGAGACCAAGGTCATAGAAGGGAACTCCTAGGCTCAGACCTAGGAATTTGCACACAGAACTCTAATCCTGGCAAAAGGAAAAGAACCTAAAGTGTCAGTGGAAAAGAGAGAAAGAGTGAAAAAGTGAAGACATGACAACACAAGAAAATAAGTTAGCTATGCAATTGTTTGTTAGGGTGGCATGAATGGCACACATGCACATGAATGTTACTAACATGCTCTCTCTCACCATGCATGTCCCACATGGAGCTGACCATGTGGAACACACTCATGGGTTTGGGTTTTTTGACTTTGGTTAGAAAGTAAGGTCCCCATTCTAAATCCTGGCCAAAGCGCAGGCAGTGAACGGGTGGTGCATTGGTAGCCTCGTCTCCTGCAGTAGCAAGGAGTTGCACCCTCTACTAGCACCGACACGACCCCAGACAAAGGGGGGACAAACTAACAACACGCTTTACACCAAAGCTATAGAACAGGCTGCTAGGATCGTCCTTCGCAAACTATGGGTAGACCGAGAGGAGAAGATGCATGCCCTATATGATCGAACATGCGATATGCTTTGGTGTCTTTTACTTGCGTTTTATTAAACCAGAGGGGATTGTGAGCATTTGTCCCTAGTTATGCCTTATTAATTGTTCATCTGGGATTGTGTGTTTTAACCAGAGGGAATATGAGCATTTGTCTCTAGTTATGCCTTATTTATTGTTTGTCTGAATTTGTGTGTTTTATTTTAACCAGATAGGGAGGCAAACACGTCTCTACTCTCCTAATCATGGCAAATTCAAAAAGAAGGGGAAAAACACACAATTATGGCATCCAAGAGTTAGACAAAAGGTGTAAACATGGCATGTGCTGGTGTAGTGCTCAAGTAGGTGAATAAAAGCAAGTATCGACAAACAAAGCATGAATTAGATCATGTGCATGTGCGGTAGCATAGCAATAGTGTAAAGAAGGCTAAAAAAAGGCATGTTCAGTCAAATATGTACAAGCTACAGAACAAGCAAGCAAGCATAATGTACATAGACCAAAGACAAGTAGGGAAACTAGAATGAAAGCTAGAATCTAGTTATCCCCAGCGGAGTCGCCAGTTTCTGTGACCATGCCAGTGGAACCCTTGTGCTGCTCTCCTACTACCGGGTGCATGAAAGCACACGAGGAGACCCGATATGGTCACGGCAAAGATGGTGAATTCGGAGGAAGAGGCTAGACCCGGTGTAGACACCCCGATTTTGAGGTGACTCATTGGTAAGACTCCAATTGTTGCTTTGGATGTGGCTGATCCTTGAACCAACCAAACCCGTAGTAAGCCTGCAGCCCAATCTAAAAACCAGACCAATAGGAGAGAGCACACCTAGCTAGCACACTTCCCTAGCACACATAGGTGGCTCACTTAGTCAGCACACATCCCTGGCGCACAACGCTGCGCAGGCTGTGACTGCTGGCTTTCCACCTTCCTTGGCTGTTGCCTCCAGCAGCGAATATGCCATGGAATCTTCTAGGCTCTTCGTCTGCGAGGCTCTCCTTATTCCCGTAAGTTACCCCTGAGAGTTCCTGTAGACACCCCGATTTTGAGGTAGTTCATTGATAAGGCCTCATTTGTTGCTTTGGATATGGCTGACCTTTGGAGCAATCCCTAAGCCCACAGCAAGCCCGCAGCCCAGTTAGAAAACCAGACCAATAAGGGAGCACACCAAGCTAGCACACCAACCCAGCACACCTAGCCAGCACACCTAGCTAGCACTCCAACCCAGCACACCAATCTAGCACACCAACCTAACGCACCTCCCTAGCACACATAGGTGGCGCACTTATCCAGCGCACCTCCATGGCGCACAAGGCTGCGACTGCTGGCTTTCCACCTTCCTTGGTTGTTACCTCCAGCAGCGAATGTGCCATGGAATATTCCTGGCTCTTCGTCTACGAGGCCATCCATATACCCGTAACTCACCCCTGAGAGCTCCCTATAAAAGGACCCTCATAGGCATCGTTTTCAGGGAGCCAACAGAGCCACAACAGAGAGAGAAAATCCGGAGAACTGAGAACTCTGAGCAGAATCCTTGCACCTAGCCATTTTCCACCCCAAAACACGACCTTTGCACGAGCTGTTCCATCAGTCCAGCAGTGTATTTTCATTCCCTGGAGCACTCCCTTGCATCCTGAAGCCTTCCAAAGCAACGAGGTTTTCTTATCTGTGATATTGCAAGAGGGAACACATCGAGAGGTAGGCTTTCCACCTCCTCTTTGCTTTCTTCTTAATTTCATGTTAGAACTTAGTAAAAGCATGCTTAAAATCTTATGAATGATCTATTTTTTGATGTTTACATGATAACATGCTCGCTTTCTTTGCAAATGATCTTCATGTTAATCTATATTTTCATTTCTAGCATGAGATCGGCATAAGCATAAGTTTTATTGCTTCCTTGCATATAACACCTTGCCATGCACCTATGTCTACCATTTGCACGTAGAAGCATACACACTTGATCATCATATTTACATGTTTTGATTCAGATCTGGTTGATTTTTGAATGTTTCACGTTTTCATGCATGAACCCATCATTTGTTTCGATTCCAAATACTTTGTTTTCATGATGGTTATTGATCCTGCACTCGCATCATGTGTTTTCCAGTTTTATCATGGCATGAGCCTTTTTAGCACTTGCATGAATCCTCTTTGCATCTCTGTCGGGTGAGAACTGGATCAGGTTACAGTTTGATCCAGATTCCCTGGGACGCACCAATCAGGCGCACTCTACCCGCGCACTAGTCTGAGGCACTCTATAGGCACGTTAGACTGGCTAGAGATCAGAGCACCTGCATTTTTATGTCACTGTTTGCATGGTTTTATCGCAGGGTTTTAAGCTTGTTTCTTTCTGATTGGATTCTCTGATTTATCGAGATATCACCTGGGTGTTCTTCAGCTTTCAATCAACTGCTTTTCATTTTATTTTCTCTGCTTTGTATTCAGTTCCAGGCTGAATCTGGTAGACTGGTTGCACATTACTCCTTCGTGAGAATCTGGTGCATCAGTCCATGATCCAGTGG
>JAMKQA010015231.1:0-12239 GCA_024699735.1 Posidonia australis
TAGATTTTCTCTTGATAATATTCCATCATGTAGTGTCATCCATAGAAATAATTTAATTTCAAAGGTGCCTTATTATTCCAAATACTCTTTCTAAGGGGGAATCTAAGTCCACCATTATTAATAGATTCATAACAACTCTTAATCGAAAATAATTTGATAGAAGTAGGGGCCCAAATGAGTTCATCACCCTCCTCGTTGAGATGGAGATTGCTGAAAACATATGTAAAGCATTTCAATTGTCCTTGCAAAGAGTCACAGTCGATGTTGTTATCAAATGAAAGATTGAATAGTTCTGGAAAATCATTATTGAATTTGTCTCATGTTTTTTTAATCGTGCTTTTCTTTTGAGTAGATAGTTGGTAGAGATTAGGAAAATAATATTTAAGTGAGTTGCCCCTACACCACTTATTCTCCTAGAAAATAGTGTTGTCACCACTATTAACTAGAGATCTAGAAAAAGATTCTTATAATAGATAGATTTTTCTAAATTCCCCTTATAACGGTGATCCACCTAAGGTCGAATTCATAAGGACTCTAACTTTATTAAAAGAGTAGTATCGGGATCTGAGTAACTCAGTCCACTTAAGCTTAGAGTTACCTGAGAGTAATTGTCAAAGTAGCTTACATTTTAGAGTAGTATTAAAGTTTCTAATATTGATAATCTCCCACCCTCCTTGGTTTTTTGATCGACATATCTTATGTTATCTAACTAAATGATAACCTCTATTAGGGGGACCAGCTGAACACCAGAGAAATCTTTGATGAAGGCAATCAATCTCTTTCTCCACCTTCACTGGAAGATGAAGGACCGAAAGGAAGTAGGTGGAGATGGCAAATAGAACTGAGTTGATCAAAGTGAACCTTCCACCAATAGATAAAAATTTTACTTTCCAAGTAACAAGTTTGGATATTAACTTATCCCAAATAGGATCCACCAATCACTAAATCCTTGCATAATTGGTGGTGATGAATTGCAGGTGCACAACAAAGATACCAATTCAGCATAAAAGCTTCTCTTCCTTCTAACAAAACAAAATGAAACAAACAATCAGGCACTCTTTGTTTTCATATATTTGATTACAGTCCTCAGTTTGTTTATTTAGGGTAAGTCATGAGTCATAGGAGAGAATCACTAATCCAATTTGATGATTGTTCAAAAGTGAGAAGAGTAGGGTCCCCCAATTATACCGTGTTGGTTGGTACATCCATGTTTTCTTAGCTTGCTTAGCCATGCCGCTCTCTTAATTAGGTCTGTCAATTCTTGACACGACACGATTACACGAAACGACACGACACGATAACACGATAAAATTTCGTTATAATTTTTTTTAATTATTTTGAAATATTTATGTGATTTATGGTTAATAAACATAATTTTATTTTAACACGATTGGACACGATTATTACCAGATTTAACACGATTGGAACTGATTGAACCCAGTTAATACACGTTTAACATTAATAATAGATTATTAAGCATATTATTATCAAATTGAATACAAATACATTTTATATATGTTTAAAATTATTATATTATTAGTAATCAAGTATACTTTTTCCACAATACAAGAAATATTGGTGAAAAAAAGATAAAGACGGTAACACGATAAGTCTAACACGATAAGTACACGACACGACTCAATTGACAAGTCTACTCGTAATCACAACCAATCACCAGACTTACAGGGCGAAATAGATTTAATAAATACCCATATAACAAAGAAAGAAAAGAAAAGCCTAGTCTACGGTTTTCCAAGAGAAAGATGTGGCACAAAACAAAAGCCCAAGTAGACGATCAGTCTCTGAACCAACTCTATTTGACTTCCATGCTGACCCAACAACTCTCTCTTGACCCCAACCAACAACCTCAGAGCACTGGTCCACAAATCCATAAAAGAACAAGGGCTTCGCACTAATTAGTTCACAGCCACCTAACTTTTGTTGAGATCAGGGATTTTGGGTTTTCCCAGTGTTTCATTGAGTCCGCGTAGTTGTCCAGTCTCGCTTCCTCACACGTCTCCTCTTCCTTCCTTCCTTCCTTCCTTCCTCCTCCTCCTTTTTCGCCTTCTTCCGGTGGTGGTGGTTGGAGTGGGGGAATTGGGAAGGATGGGGATGGATCTGGAGTCGCTGTCGGAGGCAACGTCTGCGGCGTTGGGAGCGTTGGCGAGCACCACCATGCTCTACCCGCTAGACACCTGCAAGAGCAAGTACCAGGCCGAGGTGCAGTCCCATGGCCAGAGGAAGTACATGTGGGTACTCTCTCTCTCGTTTTTGTCTACAGAAGAATATAATCCTTCCTTTTTTGCTGTCGTTCGACATTTGAGGAGGAAAGCTTGGTGATCTATCTGTTGCGTGATTGCAAAAAGAAGTCTCCTTTGTTCGTGATGCTCGTTGGTTTTTTCGTTGTTGTTTTGGGTGGTTTAGTTCTGTTGCTTTCGTTGCATACGGATTAGTATCTTGGAATTTGTCCTTTTCCTCGATTTTGGCATGGGATTTTTTCCCATGGGTTGGCGCGGATTATTGTCCGTGTGGTGTGATCGGTCGTAAGACTTTCTTTTCTTTTGGAATCTCGGGTGGATCATGGGAAGAATCATTCTCCCTTGAAATTGGATCTACATTATTTAGTGAGCATTCCTCACTAATAACGTCTTAGTTGGTAGTTTGTGCTATAAGATAAGAGTTCCTTAAGGTACAAATCAAGAGATTCCAAGGTATTTGTTTTGTTTGGAAGAGTATCTATAGGACTTCTACCGATATGCATCCTGGAAGTGCATGCTTTTCAGGTGGAAACTAGAAAACTTATTTTGGTACTCTTTCAATAACAGAAGCTTTCTATAGTTTGAGTATCATACCATGTAGATTAAATAGGGGTATTGAAAGACCTAAATGGATCATAAATTCAATGTTCTTTACCCCTCCATTCTTTCGTGAAGCACTCATGGATGCTAGAGATTAGGCTACCCATAAATTTTCTTGTCAAGTTGGATTCCAGATTATAATATTGTCCAGTTCCAATTATTGGACCTCACCGATGCGTTATAGCATCAGAAAACCAGTGTCTGACAAGGCCTTTTTCCCAAAAACTTAGTAACCAAAGAAGATAGGTTTGAAACTTGCTCTGTAATATCCTCCTGCATTTTCATTGATATTCTGACCCTCTACATCAAGACGTGTTTTAGGGAGTTGAAACTTGAAAGTCTTGTTCTTGTGAGTGCCTTATGTATATACAAGCCAATAGTAAGAATTCCATGAAGTTAAATTGTATATTCTAGTTAAAGTCATCATTCATCATAAAAAAGTGTGGAGCGTAAGCTGACACTTAGCAGGATCCAACACCATCAAAGTGTAGCTTTAATTTGGATATAGACATGCACTTCAATCATTGAAAGTATTGTCCAAGGTAAAGATGGGGAAAGGATACATGTCTTTTATTATTATTTATAGTTTTTTTTTTAATTTAGGTTGGGAGTGTGCTTGAAGGAATCCTCTGGCTTCCGTATCAAGGTCCTATGCTGTTTTCTTTTCAACACTTGTATGTTGCTATTTTTCAGTGATGGGGCTTTGATAATGTAATATTGCTAAGACCAAAACCAAGACTTATATGGAAACATTTTTGTGCTCTATTTGTTCTGATTAAGAAGTAGAAGTGTCTGTAATTGGTATGAGGTATTACTTCATCGATTCTGGTATGTTGAAATGTTTCAACCTTCTGCTCTATTTTTAGGAGTTGTTGCCCATTTGGACAACAAGGGGACATGGGCATATGATATTACAATACAAGCTGAAAATTTCCATTTGCTTCTTTAACATGACTACTCTTTACTTTGTATAAATGTGTTCCGTACTTGATGCAATTTATATTTTCATTCGAACATAAAAGTATTTTTAGAAGTATTGATACTTTAAGTGGTGAACATTTGATAGAATTAGAGAGAACATATATTTTTTGAGCGGTAAATGGCAGATTTCATCAAAAACCAAAACATAAAGAATACAAGAGGAGGCCTACCAAGCAGGTAAGGTCAGAACGGAAAAAAGAAAACATGGTTCCACAGATGGACCCAGGAAAAACAGAAGAAAGCTCATAACCACTAAAACACAAAAAAACCCCATGTCAGGCCTTATAGAGAAACATGACCTTCTAACCAAGCAGTAATCTCCCTATCAGTGATTGAATCCCCATTTAACATTGAAGAGGACCACTCAATCACCAAACCAAAGACTTTCTTTTTCCATTGCTCTATTTGTCTGATAGAGCAGTAAAGGTGTATATAATTGGGAGTTGATATAAGATATTCTGCATAATTGGTGTAACTAAAGAGAGAATATTCTAAAATAAAGTACTGCATTCAGTCCAATGGAGTGGTAAATTGCACATAAATCCCACAGAGTAGTAAATGTGTATATAATGGGTGCTTATGTTTTTTTATGGGATTCTCGTAGCCAATCTGAGCAGAGGTGGGCATGGACATATGATATCATGAATTCATGATACAAGCTGAACATTGTTGTATGTTTCCTTGATTTGTCTACTCTACTTTCTAAGTAAAGTTTTTTGAGTTGCATAAATACTTGAGATGATTATTGCGTAGGACTAGAGATTGTCATTGGAAGAAGTTCTGAAGTAGCAACTAAGAGTTTTTTTTTTTAATAACTAATCTGCACGCTGAAGTTTGAAACTTTCATAACTTCATTAGCTCATTTGACTTTGAATTGTTGGAGTCCAAGTGAGGAAAGGGGAAAAAAGCCTTGCTTTGAGCTTTACCATTTTGGTTACATACCATTCTATATATTTTTACCATCAATGATTTAGAATGGTAATTGGAAATGTAAACATTTACTTTGAAGTGTTTTCCTTCTTAAGAAACCATTACTTATGAATTCATTCGACACTTTCAGACTATTTGTGATTAAGGAATCTTTATGATAATCATTTTTCTATTTGGATGTACAACCAATAATAGTATATCTGTAGTTATTTTTGTATACTGGATTGGCTCAAGTTATATTCTAGCATGACACCGGGAATGCAACAAAAGTCATTGCCCACCGTCAAACTGTTATTACCTATGGGATGCTGTTAAGCGTGGTTGCCTTTAGTTTTCTTAATTTTATGGTTTGAACTATACTTGCTAGTATAGCAATTTTATGCAATAAATTACTTTTTAATGGTTTGACTTATGCAGGAATCTTTCAGATGTTTTCTTTGAAGCAATAAAGAGCAATCAGATTCTTTCATTGTACCAAGGCCTGGGCACCAAGAACTTACAATCATTCATATCGCAGTTTGTTTATTTCTATGGTTATAGCTACTTCAAAAGGCTTTATTTGGAAAAGAGTGGTGTGAAATCTATTGGAACAAAAGTGAATTTGGTTATTGCAGCTGCTGCTGGTACTTGCACAGCCCTTATTACACAAGTAAGACATTTTTTTTGTGTGCTAAATGACATTATGTATTATTAACATGCTTTTCTCTCCTCTGATGCTCAGGGGAAAATTTACTAATGTTTTTATCCATAGAATCTTATGCTTGTTACCGATACAGTCATAATGCTATTAAAATGAAAGATTCCCGATTCTTTGGTGTTTTTCTTTCTAAAATTAAATATTCTGTTTTGTTCTTTTACAGCCATTGGATACAGCATCTTCCAGGATGCAAACAAGTGAATTTGGGAAATCCCATGGTCTATGGGATACTCTAACGGCAGGTTCCTGGAATGAGGCATTTGATGGCCTTGGCATTTCTTTGCTTTTAACCTCAAATCCTGCCATTCAGGTGAGATGATTTTCAATGTTGAACAGACGTCTTGGTTAGTATTTCAGACAAGTTAATTTGGTTCAGTTCTTTTTGGTTGGAAAAGAGTAAGACGTTATAGTACATATTCCAATTTTCATAAGGAGGATTTCAGTTGATGGACATTTATGAAATAGTAGTACAATACCAATTATTTCCCATGAATAGATTACATTTCACTATTTGTATGCCCTTTTTAACATTCTGTGTAGGCCATTCTTAGTTCAATCAATGTTTTAAAAATGGAAAATGGACACGATAGGGATTGTATTTCTACACGTGTAAATGCTACATGGAGGTTTAATGAAAAAATGATCGAAGTTAAAAAAAAATAAAAAAAAACATTTGGCATGCATATAACCAATAACATTCATTAAATTACCTAAGTCGACCAAGACTACTTCAATTCAAATAAATGACTTGAATAATGTGTGACAAAGGGAAAAGAGGAAGAGAAGGAGGAGCAACAGCAAAGGGAAAAATGGCCATGGGCACGGGTGACATGGGAAAAAACGGCCTTGTATCATAACAAAAACGGCCATGAAAATGGGTGACATTGGAAAAAAACGGTCATGTAGACCCAATCCGCCTATCAGCCCTTGTAGCCCCTAAACGACATGGGCAGCATCCAAAGACATGTAAACACCTTTTAAATGGCTGTGCTGACCGTTGTTTTGAACAATTCAATAGATCTCGGTTATAGAAGTATAGATAATGCTTTCTTATGGAAGTTTGTGCTTGATGAAGAAACAGTCCCACTCTTGGACAGTACACCTTGCAAAGAAGAGGTGGTGCAGTGCTGTATATATATGGTAAGCTCACATGCACGACAACACTTGCATATATGTCGATACACGAGCTTGGAAAAGCACTTTGAAGATATCTCAAACAAGGAAAAAGAAAAAAGGAAGGAAATGACACATAAAAACAAGTGCTTCTGTATCAAAACAAGCCTGACTTTCTGAGAATCAATGTTATTTAGATTGACTAGGATTCTGATGCACATGTAATGGTATGTTGGCCTATCATGTTCCTTATCAGTTGTTAAGCCCTAGCTTTCTTATTTGTGAGGCATATTCAAACCATCAAGACTGACAATTTTTCTATTCCATCTTTAATGAGTTTGAATCTTTATCTTTACCTGAAAATTGCCCCTTCAATGATAATTGCTATAATGGCAAACTAAGTTATTGATTTTTTTAATGTATGATTTTGAAGCATAAACAAAATTAAGCACAAAATTAAATCCTACATTTGAACATAAATGCAGTACACCGTATTTGATCAGCTTAAGCAACGACTTCTAGAGGGGCGACAAAACAATGGAACTGGGTCAGCTTCAGGCTCTCCAGAATTTCTTTCTGCCTTTTCAGCCTTTGTTCTGGGTGCAGTTTCTAAAAGTATTGCAACTGTTATCACATATCCAGCGATCAGGTATCAGATAATTTTTGGCAATTATATGTTTAGTTTTGATAATGTAAGGAGGCATGATTTCATTGGTAATGCAGTGCCCACTTATTTGCATTTCCTTTTGTGTTTGATGCCTGCATCTCTATTCATTAGCTTGTTTTGTTGGTATTGCTTGTTTGCTTTATGTCTTTTCCCACAGTATTCTCCCAAAGGGAGCATCTTTATGCAAATTGATTTCTTGTGGCTTAGGTTTGTTTGTTGGGACCTAGTAAATTCTAGTAACTTGTGACCAGTGGGTTTACTTGTGAATGGCAAGATTGCACATTTCTCTTGGTTATGTAAGGTGATAAGAGGGATTTAAGATGGGGTTGACGCTCTAAAAGGATCTATGTGTGTTTGATCTTTCAGTTAGATACAGCTTTTTGTATTTCTCATGTAGTTTAGTTTGGTGAAAGAGGAAAAAACTTATGTCTTCCTAAGATTGAAGTCTCTTTAACGCTCAGCTTCCTTTTATCGCCTTGTTGCTAGACTCTGAGAGCAATGAAGGCGTCAAGTATTTTAAAATTTGTCTTTTTGTGTGGTTGGTACCATTAAAACATTAAAACTGCCTTTGTAGAGAAGAAAAAAGGGAATTGTTAATTTCTTTGTTTCTTTTTATTTTGTGGTTGGTCCTGGCATAAACCTGTCATGTTTATTTCTTTGATCTGTTGGTGCTTGTTGGATTATCTGCATGATCTCATTTAGATTTTTTTTTTCTTCCTAGAAATGATATATGGGAAATAGAAACTGTTCTCATCAATGTTATACTTTCTTCCAATTTGTGAAACAGGTGTAAAGTAATGATTCAGTCTTCCACCTCAGACGACGAGAAGAAGGAAGGTAGATCTAAAACACCAAAAACGATGACAGGTGCATTATATTCGATATGGAAGAAAGAAGGCCCGTTGGGTTTCTTCAAAGGACTACAGGCTCAAATTCTGAAAACTGTCCTGAGTTCTGCTTTGTTGCTAATGATAAAGGAGAAGATATCAAAGAACACATGGATTTTCATTCTTGCTATTAACAGGTATTTATTTATTTCTCCAAGGAGATTGAAAAGTATTTAACTTGATGTAATAATTTTATATATAAACCGGCTATTAAGTGCCCAATAGCCTATGATGAATTTTGTAGCTCCTCAATAAGATTTTATCAGAATTATGAGCAAGTAAATTATTGTGAAAGTTTAGCTAAGTACTATGATCTAGTAAATTATTGTGAAAGTTTACCCATCTTAGATATGGACGCATATGTTTGTTCGTTATTTCCTTTCTCATACCTTAAGGGTACTACTATCCTTTTTTTGTTGTCCAACTAACCTCGTCAAATGTTGGACGCTGAAAATCTCGTAGTTGCAATGCCAGTATGCTCTGTTTGTTATGTCGGTATTTTGTTTTGTTTGTAGATTGAAGACATTATCTGGAAAAAAGTGGGTTGCAACCTGGCAATCTATTGTAATCCCAGAATGGAAATTAAATCAGAAGCAAGTGAGAAGGGATTATGTTGTATGCCTTTAGTTTACTCTTCTACTTCACAAGCAACACCTAAAAAGAATAATTTGGGCCTCTACGGGAATTGATGGCATTTAGCAACACCAGATGGTATCATTATGGCCTTCATTTTAAAGAGTTACTCTACATTATTGAAGATTAAATAAGAAAGCTTGGTGTGCATAAATTTTAAGTGAAAAAGCCACCATCGTTGTCAACCACCCTAGTGCAGTTGACCAGGACAAGTAGTACTCGTCGTCTTATCCTGGGTTCGATCACGTGACCACCTCGCTCTTCCTACCATTCACAAAAAAAAAAAAGAATAAATCAAATGATTTTCAAAGAAGGCAACGTATTTTATGTCTCTCAAAAGTTAATCTGTGTAAGGATAATTTTTTTTTGTAAACGGTAATCAATATATAATTAAAAAGTTAAAACACAGTAAGATCAGTATCATATTACAATTTCTGGTGGAATAGAAAATTTCCACCACAAAAATAGTATTGTCCAACAATAAGTAAACACCTGGTGTTTTAATAATATTAAAAATATGTAAGTTCAATATGAATAACATTAGTCCTGAGTAGGGACTACATCGTCAGAGTTTTGATTAGGCAGATGCAGAGTATGAGAAGATTGTTCCAAAACACGATCACTTTCTAAAGATGTAATAGTTTGGATAATTTAAAGGGAGAAAAATAGAATTGTGATGCATAGAGTTGTGAAATTTATAATTTCTTTTTTTTGGTTGTTTGAAACTTTCCAAGATAAAAGATAGGATTAGAAGTAGATAAAATTTTAAAATTAGATTAAATTTTGAATTGAGTAACAATTATATTTAGATTTGGGATCTTGAATTTCTTTCTCTCATACAAAGGATGCGTAAGAGGTGGTGAAATCAAGAACATCAAGCTAGAAGTCCTGGGATTTCTAATCTATAGCAATTTAGACAGTTAGATGAATATCTATAATTTTGAATTTTTATTTGAAAATTACTAAATCAAACCTATCTATTTTAGTCAAAGTCTAAATTGCTATAGATTAAAAATCAAACCGGTTAGTTGAGTTCTAAACTTTGTAGTTAATTAAAAATCAAATCTCGCTGACGGACACGGCTTGCTACCAGGATGAAGATACCGACCGGAATCTGGATATGATTAAGCTCGTGGTTAGGGGAAGAGATATCATCGATTTACAAGTCTGGTAGATGGAGATTTCACGTTTTTGGGTATGTATGGAGAAGGGATTGGTTACTGGGCTGTGTGTTGTAGTATGTGTCGACGTAGTATAACCAAGAAAGCTGATGGAGATATTCTTCCTTACTAAAGTTGATCACTCTGTCAATTAAGATTGATTCGATAATGCTTGCAGAAGCCATCTCTCCCCGTACTGTCGTTTTTAGTTTTGAAATCTGCCCCAAGTGTGTTTGGTTTGATCGCTTTAGATTCTTGCAGTCGCAAAAGGTTATGATCAAGAGCAACAGAGCAGTTCCCTGCTGACCCTGGAAGAGGCAGTGTGCCACCTGAGGGCCTCTGAGCCTTTCTTCAGTTTAGTTCCCTACTGGTGGTGTAATTTTGGAACTTATATTTTCTTTGGACAGATGCCTTCAATTTTATAATATTGCATACATTACTATGTTTTTCTTGTCGGACCTTAAGTCGATGAAATACATATTAAACTTTTAACAAAAAAAAAAAAGAGCAACAGAGCATGATGCATCCACTAGTGGTGATTATAATATTATTGATGGATGTAGTAGCGTTGAGATTAGTATACCCTCAAATCCATGTATCCACAGTTGTTATGTAGTACTCGGGGTTGATTGGTTAGAGGGGTGGGGCAACATTTGATTGAAGTTGAAGTTTAAATCAACTACCATGGTATAGTTGGTCAGGAGGAGTGGAACTTCTACCTCCTTCTTAGGTTCGAATCACACGGACTGCAAGGAGAAAATATATGCATACCGATTTCAAAAAAAAACATTTGATTGAAGTTGAAAAACGTTAACTTCAACGAGTGACTGGGGAATGACGAGGGTCATGGCTTCTCGATATACACTCTAAGAAAACTCACTTATGTTTTTTTTTTTTTTTGTAGAGTACAAAAGCTTATGTCAGAATGCTATCGTCATGTTTTTTTTTTTTTTAAATCGATAATTTAGATTAACGGCAAAATAACACTTGACGATAAGAATATTACCAAGTACGTATAGATTGTTTAAAATATATCATAAAATTAACTAGGTTCATTAATGATCAACAAATTGTCTAAAATAATACAAGTTCAAATAAGTTCTCAAAAAAAAAAAAATTGTTCTCGTCTAAAGACTTAATTAATATTTCTAGATCCAATCTCGAACGGAACTTAAGAGGAAGGATCCTCAGTATGGGATTGAACAGGGATTGCAGAAAGTAAGTCCAAAGAAGTGGATGACACTGAGATTGGGACGATAATGCCAATGAATGAAACAATTGAATGAGTTGCTAAGTTTGCACAGGCCTCGTCCCATCTCCCTTGCATACTTGATATAGCCTCGGAAAGGTTCACACTAACAAGATATGAACAAAGGTTAGTTATCTAAAATCTGAACAAAGAAAGAATACATGAAATAATATCAATAGAAGATCTATAATTATGCTTAAAAATTCTGTCTTTTCTTTCTAACCACAAAGTCCAAAAGATTGTTGGAATGAGGATATTCCAAACCTGAGTACTACTAGAGAACTTTGCATGTATTTTAATTGAAAAAATATCTAACAAGTTAGTGGATAGACAAATAGATGGATTATGCAAAAAGAAACTCCAAACTTATACAACGATAGGGCAGAATAAGAGAATGTAAGAAATAAACTCACACTCAGTATCACAAGAAGGGCAACAGATTGATCTCCCCACCCTTTCTTAGCTAAATTTTGTCTTGATAAGATTATGTCATGTATTGCCAACCAAAAAAACAACTTTATTTTCAAGGAGTTCCTACTGTAACCATGCCGGCGAGAATGGCAAAATATGCGAAAGTTGGTAAAGTCACGGTAAAAATAAAAAATATGCAAATGCAGGAGTTGTCACCTAGTCTTTTAAAATGAAAGACGAGGAAAACCATATAAAACATGAAAATCATGCAAAAACAATGGAAAAGGTCTTTGTAAACCAAAAATATGGGTAAGGATCGCTGTTACGTACGAGGAAGGTATTAGGCACTCTCGTGCGCCCGATAAATCGGTCTTCTATTGGTTTCTCTATTGCTTATGAAATGTCAGCTTTTCAGCCTTTGCTGTACTCCCAAGGGCGATATGCCATGTCATGCTTATGCGTGTGGTGTTTAAGATATGGATGCATGATGTGTAAGGGTGTATCCTAATGCTCAGAAGTATCACTCGTATGTCGGGTCAAGTGTTGATGCAAGAATATTGCATAATAAGATCAAAGATCTAATAATCTCGAATGATTTTTCATCCTTGCCTTGCTATATGCCAAATGCAATCTAAAATGCATGGAATGATTGA
>JAMKQA010015232.1:0-10972 GCA_024699735.1 Posidonia australis
TTCTCGGGCATACGAGGGTGCCTAATACCTTCCTCGTGCGTAACAGGAATCCTTACCCATCCTCTGGTTAGCAGACATCCAGCCTTCCTATCTGCATCTCATGCATGCATTCATCCTTTTGTGGTTTTCCTCGTCTTTCCCTTAAAAGATTAGGTGGCGACTCCTTTTCTTTTTATCCTATCCTTGCGCCTTCGCCATCCATTGGCATGGCTGTGATTCCTTCCCCCTCCTCTCGGGAGCGTGTGGTGGCACGGTCACAGGGGTGATCTAGCCACAATCGGAGAAGGAGGTCCCAACCTTGATCCCCTACACTGCCACGGTAAATGTCCCTGTGTTGGGCATATCATCGTCCTGGCCAACAGGTCTCACTATTTCTTTTCTCTTTTCTATTCTTATTGCACGGGGATACGTCTCCTTAAGACGTCCCTTAAATCTGTCATGGTGTTGCAAGCATCGGTGACCTGGCCCATCACGAGTTCTCGAGTTATCTCACCTAGCCTACCTAACACAACCTTCCTAACTGAGCACATTACCCAGCCAACAATAGCTTTTTTTGGCTCCCAGTCTCTTTCACTTAGGGCTAACTTAAAACTCGAAAATCTTCTTTTCTAAAACATGCTTCTGGTCAGAAATTCTTTTCTGAGAAAACTTACTTCTTTTTTGAAATTCTTTTCTGAAGTCTCTTTCTAAAACTTTTTCTAAAATAATTTTTCTTATCACTGGGAATGCTTTATGAAAACCAATATTCTCTTCTAAAAATAATTCTAATTAAATCTCTTTTAAAGAGGAATTATTCTTTTTAAACATTTGCATTTCTTTCTAAAACATCTGTTATTTCAGAATAATTACTCAGGGATTAAAATCATATTTTCCACCAACTAAAATCTTCATTATGTGTTTTATCATTTTTGGAAAATGTGCCTGTGAGACCCGTGCATCCCGTCTGTGCATCTGGTCCGCGCATTCGACATGCGGTCTTCGCACTTACAGTAAACCTAAATCAGGTTGTCAGAAAAATCGCCCCACTTGGGAGCTTCGTGCAGACCCATCTTCGGTCACTGCAAAAATGCATATAAATACTCATTTTAAAGGATTTTGAGTCTACTACATTTTGGGATAAGTTTCATCTTAATCTGATATGTGGTTCTCAAGATATTAAATCATATAGCCTAAGATGTCATGTAACACTACTGTAGCATACTGTCGAGAAAACCCTTGAAATATTCTTGATAAATTCTCGTAAATTCATGAAATCTCTGTCAAATTATAATCTCATGCTAAACGGCCTATATTCAAGGTTTTTAACTGATTTGCAACATTATCTAAGCATGGAAATCGATGGAAACGAAGAGGAGAAAGGTTGGGTTGCGTACTCTGTGATGGGTTGTCAGAGTTCCTTCTCGTCTCCAGCGAGCACCTCGACGCTTTCCGACGATCTCCTACCCTCCGGCAAACACCTCTCTCCCTCTGCTGCTCAGCCGCTCAGGGTCCTCCTCTGTCTCTTTGTGGATGTCCCTTACACCAGTCGTTCTCCTCCCTCTTTTATTCTTGTCGGCTCGTTGTCGTTTTTAGCCGCTGGCAGGGCATGGCGAGATTCGAGCGGCGTCGATCACAGGGCATGGGAGGAAGCGGTGTTGGCAGCGTATAGGGCATAGTGTTGGGCGGCGGTTGACTGTGCACTCACTGTGAAAGTATACGTGTATGTATACAGTATGGGATACCAACATACGTATCCATACAAAGTCTAAGGATAAACACCAAGAGAAGAGAGCACAATCAAGCATTGAAATCCATATTCCATTAATCACATTTAATTCAAATGCATGGGTACAAGCTTACATTGTTTTGGAAAACTCTTGGGAGACTCGTGCATGTCAAACGTGCCCCCCCACCACACGTCCCACACGCGTTCCTCCTATTTTGGGCCCAAATATTACATCCTACCTCCTTAAAAGAATTTCGTCTTCAAAATTCTCATCTAATCAAATAAATGGGGGTACCGTGCCCAAATGTTTGACTCATGCTCCTAAGTTGCTTCCTCTACTCCATGGTATCACCATTGAACCAACACTAGAGGAATAGTCTTGTTTCTGAAGACTTGTTTTTTCCTGACCAATATATGTACAACATCCTCTGCCACTGACAAGTCTTGCTAAAGCTCTTTTGGCTGTACTAGAATAATTTGGGACGTATTTGTTAGACATTTCCTCAGCATCGACATGTGGAAGACATTGTGCACACTAGCTAGCTCAAGAGGTAGGTCTAATCTATATGCCGCCTCACCAACTCTTCTGATGATCTGATAAGGTCCGATGTAGTGAGGGCTTAGTTTGCCTCTTTTACCAAATCTCGCCACACCCTTGGTTGGTGACACCTTAAGGAAGACAAAGTCTCCCACCATAAACTCTAAGGGCCTACGTCTCCGATCAGTATAGCTCTTCTGTCTGCTTTGTGCAGCAAGCAATCTCTTTTTGATCAGATCTACTTTATGCTCATACTACTGCGTTATCTCTGGTCCCACAAGTTGCCGCTCGCTTATCTCACTCCAACAGGTGGGTGTCCTACATGGCCTACCATACAATGTCTTATATGGTGCCATCCCGATACTGGCATTATAACTGTTGTTATAGGCAAACTCTATCAGCGGTAGGTGATCTCTCCAGCTGCTTCCAAAATCTAGAGCACAAGCCCGCAACATATCTTCTAGGGTCTGGATCGTCCTTTCTGTCTGACTATTTATTTGGTGGTCGAAGGCGGTGCTGAAGTTCAGTACTATTTCAAACATCTCTTACAAAGCTCCCCAAAATCTGGATGTGAATCTGGTATTTTTGTTAGACACAATCGATACTGAAACCCTATAAAGCCTGACTATCTTTGACACATACAATTCTGCTAGCTACGACAAGGGAAAACTGATCCTTATAGGTAGAAAATGCGCTGACTTGGTGAGCCGGTCTACGATTACCCAGACTGAATCATTCTTTCTTCTGGTTTTGGGTAATCTTGTGACAAAATCCATTGACACGTGCTCCCACTTCCAGATTGGAATATCCAAGGACTGCAGAGTTCCTTTGGGCTTTTGATACTCTATCTTAACTATCTGGCAAGTTGCGCACTTTACCATAAATTCTACTATTTTTCTCTTCATCTCAGGTCACCAAAAATTTCTTTTTAAGTCTTTATACATTTTGGTGCTTCCTGGGTGGACTGTGTACCTGGACCTGTGAGTCTTGTCTAGCAAACTCTTCTTTATCTTCTCGACCTGAGGCACGTACAGTCGGAGACGTACCTCATCCCACCGTCCATGCCAACTGAGAAATGAGACACTGTTCCCGCCTCCAGCTTCTACCAGGTGTCTCTAACGAAGGGGTCTAACTGTTGGGTGGCGATGATGGCTTCTACCATCTTTAGATGAATAGACAGGTTTGCCAACATAGTCCTCACTGTTCCCTGAGACCGTCTCCGTGGCTTGCATTCGACCAGCTCCTGTATCAGGTGCCATTCCTTGATCATCAAATTGGCCATGATAGGAGTGCACCTGCTCAGTGCATCTGCGACCACGTTCGCTTTACCTAGATGGTACGATAGGTTAAAATCATAGTCCTTCATGTACTCCACCCATTTTCTCTGTCTCAAGTTTAAATCTTTTTGCGAGAAAATGTACTTCAAACTCTTGTGGTAAGTGAAGATTTCAAATTATTCGTCGTACAAATAATGTCTTCAGATTTTCAAGGTGAACACTACTACTACTATCTCTAGATCATGAGTGGGGTAGTTCTTTTCATGATCCTTTAACTGTTGGGAGGCATAAGCTACTATCTTCCCGTGCTGCATCAAAATGCACCCCAATCCGGTCCCACAGGCATCACTCTACACTACGAAACCTCTACTTCTTGATGGTAAAGTCAGCACAAGGGCCGTGACCAGACGATTCTTTAACTCGGTAAAATTCTCCTCGCACTGTCGATTCCATACGAATGGGACCTCTTTTCTGGTCAATCTGTTCAATGGTGCTGCAATCTTTGAGAAGTTTTAAAGGATTTCGAGTCTACTACATTTTGAGACAAGTTTTATCTTAATCTGATATGTGGTTCTCAAGATATTAAATCATATAGCCTAAGATGTCATGTAATACTACTGTAGCATACTGTCGAGAAAACCACTTAAATATTCTTGATAAATTCTCGTAAATTCATGAAATCTTTGTAAAATTATAATCTCATGCTAAACGACCTATATTCAAGGTTTTTAACTGATTTGCAACATTATCTAAGTATGGAAATCAATGGAAACGAAGAGGAGAAAGCTTGGGTTGCGTATTCTTTGATTGGTCGTTGGCGTTTCTTCTCGTCTCCAGCGAGCACCTCGGCGCTTTTCGACGATCTCCTCCCCTCCGGCAAACACCTCTCTCCCTCTCCCGCTTAGGCGCTCAGGGTCCTCCTCTCTCTCTCTTTCTCTCTAGATGTCCCTTACGCCAGTCGTTCTCGTTCATCTTTTATTCCCGCCTGTCCATTGTCGTTTTCAGCCGCTGGCAGGGCATGGCAAGATTCAGACTGCACCAATCGCAGGGCATGGGAGGAAGCAACGTTGGTAGCGTATGGGGCACAGTGTTGGGCGACGGTTGACTGTGCACTCACTGTGCTAGTATACGCATATGTATATAGTATGGGATACCAACATACATATCCATACAAAGTTCAAGGATAAACACCAAGAGAAGAAAGCACAATTAAGCATTGAAACCCATATTCCATTAATCACTATTAATTCAAATGCATGGGTACAAGTTTGTATTATTCTGGAAATCTCCTAGGAGACCCGTGCATGTCAAATGCACGTCCCCACCGCACGTCCCACACGTGGTCCTCGTATTCTAGGCCTAGATATTACAATTTGTTAAGCTGGTGTTGTATGTCGTTAGGCAGTTGATATCTCACGTCTGAGGAGGATGAACCAAGCATTATATTTGTTCACCACTGGAGCTCAGGAAGTGCCTTTAGGAACATCATGACTATTGTTGAGTGTCTTGCTGATGAGCTCATCAATGCTGCTAAGGGATCATCAAAAAACTATGCCATTGAGAAGAGTGATGAGATTGCGTTGATCAATTCATCATTTTAGCCTCTTAACATCTAGCTTATGGGTTGGTTTGGATTTTGGTTTAGTTTGCTTTACATTTTTATGCCCGATTTTATGTTGTCTAGTGTTGGAATCCAAGTCTTGGCAATTTGTATTAAGACCATCTTGCTTTCTAATTTGTGTATGCAATGAATGCCATGTTCATCCAACAACACAAAAATCCTAGGCTACGATAGTAACTGCCATGTTGGTGTTTGGATGGTGTTTTGGCATCATTGATGCCTCCCTGTTGTTAATCGAATGTTGTCTTGTTAACAAAACGATGCTTCTGGAGGATGCTCATTTTCGACGTAAACTTAGGGGTGCGCTCAACCATGAGGAGAAACCGAGAAAGTGATGCGCCAGCAGAGTAAGGTATTGTGGCTCAGGATTGGTGATTCCAACACCTCCTCCTTTCATCGCTCTCTTGTGATTCGACACGCCAAGAATGAAATTAGGTCTTTGCAGGACGTTAGTGGCAACCCAATTTCGTAGGACCGGTTGGTAGACGAAGCTTGCCTGTTTTATAGCGTATTATTTAGCTCAGGTCACGATTGTGAGACGACGATCCCACTCAACCTTCTTCATGAATATGTCACAGATGAGCTTGGTTGGTTCAGGCCGGCCCGACTGACGAGGCCCATTTAGGCTTGGTCGGTTCAGGCAGGCTGGGCTCGGCGGGTCGACCTTTAAAAAATATATATTTAGAAATGGAAAACTTAGACATATTAAAGTGGTGGTCTAGTACAACAATTAGATTTCCTATAATTTCTAAAATGGTAAAAGATTTATTAACGATTCCGACGTTAACTATAGCATCAGAATCTGCATTTTCTGCAGAAAAGAGTATTAAATAATAGATGATGTAGATTATCTGAGAAGTCTGTAGAAGTCTCTGTATGCTTAAAAGACTGGTATGATGTGGTTGATCGTCTTCAGGGATTAAGCTTGGACAAGGAATCAGAAGACGACGATACGACGTCAACATCAACTAGGGAACCAAAATAGACTCTACTATTGAATAAAAGTGTAAAAAAAAGGGTAAAAATGTAAAATTTATGTATAAAAAATAATTATGTATTTTTTTAATCATCATGTAATTTTTATATTTTTTATGTATAAAAAATATTTTTTTTATTAATAAAAATTTTAATTATTTTTTTAAATTTAAATGGCCCAATGGACCGACCTTGCCTAGCCTGGTCCACCAGGCCAGTGGCCCGACCCACCAAGCGGGCCATGGGCCATGCTGGGCTGAAGGAATAAAACCTTCAGCCCGGCCTGGCCCAACATGGGCAGTAGACCGACCTAGCTAAGTCCGGTCTAGCAAGGGCGTTAGCTAAAGTTTGGTAGTAGAGTTTTCTAACTCTACCTACCCTTCTCCTCTAGGACATGTGTATGTTGTACTACAATAATTACAATAATGCATATTTTCATCTATAGGATCTAAAGTTACATGCTCTCAAATCCAAAATTTTGTTCCATAGGTTTCTTAAAGGCTGTGAATTGTGTTGGGGTGTTTTGGAATTGATTTGACTCTTAAATAGGGATACAATTATGGCTACTAATGTTTTCTATTTTAATATAAAAAATCGATTATAAAATAAAAAACCTTATCCTACAAAACCTAAAACCAAAAAATGGAGGGATTAAAAGTAAACAATTTTGAGAGATTAGAAGTAGAGAAAATTTACTGTTGAAGGCTGATAGAGAATAGCAGACGCAGCAGAGTCCAAAGCCAAACAACAATACTTAAAATCTTCTTCACTTGTGTCTTGAGCAGAGAGGTGAAATTGAGAGAGAATTGTAGAGGATGAGAGTAGAGAAGAGAAGATTGAGTTGTTGTGAGTTGTAAGAAAAAATGGAATGAGTATGGAGATATTTATATGTGAAAAGAGAAGGATTTTGATGTTAAAAAAACTGCAAAAGGAACGTTGCACACCAACGTTCCATTAATGGAATTGTGGGGCAATGTCCCATTTTTTTTATTTTTTTTGGGCCTACCTGGCCTGGCTCGGCTTACTTGAGTCGATCAGGCTGAAATGGGCCTAGTCAGCCAGGCTGTGCCCTTAGACTTGGCCCAACCCAAGGCCCGCGAAGGGTCTGGTCTGGCCCAGCTCACTCTGAAATTTTTTTGGATCGGGTTAGGCCGTTTCTTGGGCCGGATCGGACGGTCCAGGCCTAGTCTGGCTTGATTTCCATGTCTACTTGTCATCTTTTTGCTTTGAAAAAAGAGAGCTTGATATTGTCCTTGCCATTTCGTCCAAGTTTTGTCTCAACATGTTTGTTTCTTTCCTATTTCTCTTAATTCCATCAAAATAGAGTTGCAAAAAACATCAAATATGTTACTAATCCTAAGTTTTTAGTATTGTGGGGAGACTCAACTATTAACTAATGCCATAGAGAACTTTAACTAGACATTTACAATTAAGGTCTACGGTTGAGCATATATGTGGAATGGTAAAACATCGTTTTGTTATTATTTGAAATTACATATCATTCTCTATTGAAAGATAAGCTAAGATTGTCTTAATATGTTTTTTTTGTAAAATGAATTGAGAAGATTTATTTGAAGATCTTGAAAATGAATTAGAAGAAAATTGAAAAGTTAATTTTCCAAAAGTTCCTTTAGGACTGGACGAGGAAGAAGAAATATATATTGGTATTGGATTAACTCGAGAACAAAAAAAAAGATTAATTATGTGAAAACATCATAAATTCTATACGACAGAGTCAATAATTATAATTCATTTTTAAAAACTCGTAATGTTATTTAAATATTTGAGTTTTTGTATGACTTAATTTATATTTTAAAATTAAATATTTGATTGATTTTCAAGTTAACAATTATGATGTTAATAATATTTATTTTCCTTTAAAATTTGTTGATAAACATAAATATTTATATTTCGATTTCCTTTGCTTTCTTAAATAATTACAAATAGTAGGAAATTTAGTCAATAGACAATTTCCCTTACTTTTCAATTTCTGACAATTTACGTTGATTCTAGAATTCTATTTTTTTGTAAAATTTTGTACACTAACAGACCAATACTCCACATTCATATGAATTGTTAAGAATTTCTCCAAACTGGTTCATATAAATTACGTACTCAGCAATGACACCGTACATGGTGTTCTTACGTCTCCCTCGATGTGGCTACGAGCCTATTACTCTGTTATATCCATCACGTGATAAATCTATTTACACATTCTCTCTTCTATAGATTTTCATCAGCAGTTTTCAGAACCAGCTGGAAGTTTGTCCAAACATCATACTTGCACCCAATCACAAGAAAATCGCCAGTTGGTAGCTGCACCTCTCTTTTCCCAGTAGGCTTTTCTTGGAATAGAAAGGCTCGAGAATCGTATAATTCAAAGCTTGGACTGGTTGTAATGCATAATGCTCTTCTCTAGATCACATTCTTCGTCCCTACTAAGCATGCTCAGCTCACCCAGTACCTCATAGATAGTCTCCGCTTGCCGGTGTTCTTTGTCACCGACAACAAATCCGTGAACTGCTCCAGCAACCTCAATCCAACTCATCCCAATGTCCTTCCTAACTCCCATGTCTCTCATCTTCTTGATGACTCCAGCTCTCTCCTTCCATGCCCCTCGAGAAGAACATATGTTGGCGAGCAAAACATAAGCAGCAGCGCATTCAGGCTCGACAAGTAGCAGCCGTTCAGCAGCATATTTCCCCACCTCCAAATTGCCATAGATGCTGCAGGCCCCGAGCAATGACTGCCATATTAGTGCATTAGGCTGTATTGGTAAACTCTCTATAAGAGCTTTTGCCTCATCCAACCTTGCAGCTCTACCCAACATGTCAATTACACAAGCATAATGCTCAATTCTAGCGCTGACCCTGTTAACTTCATACATGGACCTCAAGAATTCCATACCCTTCTCAACGGCACCAACGTGGCTACAAGCCTGGAGCAAAGACAAGAACGTAACGTCTGTCGGCTCCATGCCTCCTGATCTCATATTTTCATAGAGTTGAAGTGCTTCCGAACCAAGACCATGACGAGCGAAAGCTGCAATCATGGAGTTCCATGTCACTGAATTTCTTTGAACCATCTCATTGAAGACACTGAAGGAGCACGCCAAATCCCCACACTTGGAGTACATGTTGATGAGCCCATTGGCCACGAAGGGGTTTGATCCAAATCGTTTCTTGGTCACCAGGGAATGCAATTGCCTGCCTAGAGAAAAGGGAGCAGAGTCTCCAAATGCCCCGAGCACAGCTGAAACGATATCAGCATCGATCTCGATCCCTGCTCGCATCATGTTCACGAAGAAATCGAATGCCTTCTCCTCCAATCCATTCTGCGCAAAACCGGTGAGTATCACTGTGTGCGAAACCTTATCTGGTTTTTCAGCCGATTCAAAAACACGACAAGCATCCTCGATAGCCCCACACTTTGAATACATATCCATAGTTGCACTCTCCACACATAATTCATGACCAACGCCAGCCTTCACCACGAGCGCGTGAACCTGCCGTCCTTCCTTAATCCCCCGTGTTCCGGCACACGCCAACAACGAGCTCGAGTACGTCAAAGAATTGACCGGCACAGACAACCTCATATCACGAAAGAAACATAAACTCTCCCTACAAAGTTCACTCTGCTGAAGCCCCGACACCATTGCGGTCCACGTAACAACATTCCTCTCGGGCATTTCATCGAACACTTCCCTCGCCGTCGTACCACACCCACATCGGAAGTAAGCCGTCACCAACGCATTACCCACCGAGACTTCCAACGCAAGGCCACATGACACCACCACGGCGTGCATCATCCCAACAACACAGATCAGCTCCGAACCGGCGCACGCCGACAGCACCGTGGTGAGAGTAGCACGATCACATCGGGGGAAGACGTCGTTTTTGAAGAAGCGTAGGCCAGGGACGAAGCGTTGGTTGTGAAAATGGGCGGAGAGCATGGAGTTCCAGGAGACGGAGTCCCTGTGGGGCATGTGGTGGAAGACTTTGGCAGCGGAGGAGAGGTCTCCGCACCTGGAGTACATGGTGACGAGGGAGTTGAAGACGACGAGGACATTGTGGTGGTGGGTGGGTTGGAAGAGGATGGTATGCTTGATGATGGTGGCGTGGAGGGAAGAGCCGAGACAGAGGTTGCCGGCGTGGCCACAGGTGGAGAGGAGAGTGGTGAGGTTGGTGTAGTAGTTGAGAGCAAAGGTGGCAATCGCATTTCTCATCTCTCTCTCTTGCGCGCGCTTGTCTTGTAGATTTTTGACTAGTCAATAGTCATCGATGAAAATAATCAAACTATATTCCGTTGTGCCAAAGCCAAATGAATATTAGTTGGAGCTAAATTTCAAGCCGTCAGTGCGGAGTTGGCAGGAAGCACATACTGCATTTTGTGCAAACATGCGTACAGCGTAGAGAAATACCAGACGGACTGCGGTATATTTCTTGTGGAAACAATTAAAACTTGGCAATCAAAAAATTCTCATTTAACCGAGACGATGCCAAAAAAGATATGACAATTCAATATCACACTCTCGAAAATCATATCACATTGGAATTTAAAGTTCTTCGTAATGTTGAGGTTTATTACAAAGATCAATAATTAAACATTGAGTCCGATAGCAGCAATCCATTGTCGTCTAGTCCGGTTAGGATATCTGGCTTTCACCCAGGCGACCCGGGTTCAAATCCCGGCAATGGAAACGTTTTACTACTATATTTTTTTATATCTCCACCCCACGTCTCTTATGTGCTCTTGTGGGTTTCGTTTGGGCTTTAATTCGGACCCGGAACCGACATGTGAATGGAAAGGAGATGGAGGGCTCCATATTCGGAGCAGAAGCCGGAGGAAAAAAAAAA
>JAMKQA010015233.1:0-16725 GCA_024699735.1 Posidonia australis
AAAACAAAGGTGTGCCTTCCTAATGCATCAAGGAAGAAAACCAAAGTAAAACCCAGAAGCAAATCAGGTCGAGAAAGCAAGCCAAAAACATATAAAAGCCTGTTGTGTGCTACTGAAAACAGGCCAATGAGCCTGTTTGGTGCGCCGGACTAGTGCTCCAGTCTGGTGCGCCCCCTATGTGCGTCTACGTGGGCCAGGAAAACGTGCTGAGGAAAAACAGAAAACTATGCAAAGCCAAAACATCAGAGGATGCACTCTCGAAAAGTATGCAGTAAAATCATTCTGTAAAACTTGGAAAACATGTATTAAAAGTGCAAGAAATGCAAATGCAATGACCTTGTGCTCAAGGGCTGGTAGCCTCACACAAGATCCAACCTATTTTGTGCTAAATGAAGGATGCATGATTCAGCCATGCTACTAGATCATGGACTGATGCACAAGTCTCTCCACGAGGAGTAAGGTGCAATCGACCTACCAGATTCAGCCTAAGATTGAATATTAAAAGTGGAGAAAACAGTTGGAAAACAATCCGATCAAAATTGAAAACATGCAAGTGAAATCTCAAAATATCATAGAATCGGCCATAAAAGAAACAAGCTTAAAGCCTTCGATAAAGCCATGCAAACGAAGATGCTAATGCGAGTGCTTTGCTCTCTGACCAGTCTGGTGCACCTGCTTAGGGCGTTGGAGTGGTGCTCTGGTTGGGTGCGCCTAAGTGGTGCGCCCCAGGGAGTCTGGATCAGACTGCAATCTGATCCAGAATCCATCCCAGTAGAGATATAGGGTGATTCATGCTAATGCAGAAGGATTCATGCCATTATTAAGAGCTGAAAATATGATGAGGATGCACACGATCGAGAATCATCATATAAATCATGTATTTAGAATTAAAATGAGTTGATGGGTTCATGTTTGAAAACATGTAAAATGCCAAGAAATAAATATGATATGGATAAATTCAATCAGAATGCATGTAAATGATGATCATATCAAGCATATCTCTATGTGCAAGAACATGAATGCGTGGCAAAGAGCTATGTGCAAGGAAATAGTAAAAAGAAGATAACTCATGCAGATTTATGCTAGAAACAAAAGTGGACATGCTCGCAAACAGAGGTATGGACTTGCATGGAAATCATTTTGCACGAAGAGCAAACATATTTATCATAAAACTTCATAGGAACACAGATAAATCAAGCTATATGTAAGATTTCGAGCATGCTTTATCATGTTTCTAAAGTGAAATTTAAAGAAGAAAGAAGAGGTAGAAAACCTACCTCTCAAGATGTTCCTTCTTGAAATATCAAAGATGGAGAGATCCTTGTTGCTCTGGAAGGACCAAGGATGCTTTGGGATGCAAGGGAATGCTCCAAAAAACGAATATATGCTGCTGGAAAGAGGGTATAGCTCGTGCAGAATGCTTGCTCAGAACAGAATTGCTGAACTCAGGATTTCTAACCTCTCCTAATGGTTGCCTATGGGTGTCCTTATATAGGATTTTCTCATGGGTAACTCATGGGAAGACAGGGAGCCTCGTAGACAAAAAGTCTGGAAGATTCCATGGCATATTCGTTGCTAGAGGTAACAGCCAAGGGAGGTGGAAATCCAGTAGGCCGCAGCCTATGAAGTGGCTGGGCGCCTACGATGTGCGTCAGGTATGTGCGTCTAGCAGGTGCGTCTGGCATGTGCGCCTGGCATGTGCCCTTCTAGGTGTGCTAGGTAAAAGTACTGGCTAGATGTGCTAGGGAGGTGTGCTAGCTAGGTGTGCTAGGGAGGTGTGCTAGCTAGGTGTGCTAGGTAAGTGTGCTAGCTAGGTGCTCTCTCCTTCCTATTGGGTGTTCTAGTTGGGCTGCAGGCTTGCTATGGGTTTAGGATCGATTCAAGGGTTAGCCACATCCAAAGCAACATTTGGAGTCTCATCAATGAGTCACCTCAAAATCGGGGTGTCTACAGATGCCCCTCCCTGAACGAGGTCGAGGGACGAAAGGAACCAAGATCGATGCTCAGGGTTGACAAGATACCCCCATTTTGAGGTTACAGAAGGATGGTATTTGCTATAGGCAGTAAGTCACTTATCCGGCGGATACACCGAAAATCATGGCTTGTTGCCAAATGCAAATGCAAATGCAAAATACGTGCACCTATTGGTCTAAATGCTGGGGATGTAATGCTAATGAGAGATGCCAATGCAAGAGCCGATGCCGAAGGCCGATGCAAAACTAATGCTAATGCTGAAAACACAAGGCAGAAAGAACTCTGCCAGCAAAAGAAAACACTGGCAAGAAAATGATAAGTTGTCGGACTCATCAGCCGGATTATGAGGTTATCAACCTAGAGACGGGATATGACAAGCTAATCAAGTCATGTCAACCCGATCACCTGACAGCGTGACGGTTGTCAACCGAGTAGTTGGGGATACCAGCCCAAGAAAAAGGGGGGCATGACAAATAGATTATTTGTCAAGCAAAACAGGGCCCGGTCCGCACGGACCAAAGGCGAACAAAGAGATTTCGCACCCGCGAAAACTCAAAAGGGAAAAACAAAAGGACCCTGACCGCCTAGTCAAAGGGTCCAACAATAGATTCCGCGCCCGCGAAAATCCAAAAGAGAAAACAAAGAGGACCATGACCGCCCGATCAGAGGGTCAAGCAACTAGATTTCCTGTCCGAGGAAATCTGAGGAAAGGGCTAGGACCTTCACCATCCAGTCAAAAGGTCGAGCCACGGGATTTCCTACCCAAGGAAATCCGAGAAAGGGGCTAGGACCCTGACCATCCAGTCAAAAGGTCGAGCCACGGGATTTCTTGCCCAAGGAAATCCGAGAAGGCAAGGACTTTAACCGCCCGGTCAAAGTCAAGCAAGCTGGATTCCGCGCCCACGGAAATCCAAAGGGGCAAAGGACCTTGACCGCCCGGTCAAAGTCAAGCAAGCTGGATTCCGCGCCCGCGGAAATCCAAATTGGCAAAGGACCTTGATCGCCCGGTCAAAGTCAAGCAAGCTGGATTCCGCACCCGCGGAAATCCAAAGGGCAAAGGACCTTGACCGCCCGGTCAAAGTCAAGCAAGCTAGATTCCGCGCCCGTGGAAATCCAAAGGGGTAAAGGACCTTGACCACCCAGTCAAAGTCAAGCAAGCTGGATTCCGCGCCCGCGTAAATCCAAAGGGGCAAAGGACCTTGACCGCCCGGTCAAAGTCAAGGAAGCTAGATTCCGCGCCTGCGGAAATCCAAAGGGGCAAAGGACCTTGACCGCCCGGTCAAAGTCAAGCAAGCTGGATTCCGCGCCTGCGGAAATCCAAAGGGGCAAAGGACCTTGACCGCCCCGTCAAAATCAAGCAAGCTGGATTCCGCGCTCGCGGAAATCCAAAGGGGACAGAAGGGTCTCATCCGCTCGTTAGGAGATCCCAGAAAACAAAGCGATGACCCCAGGATTATTCCCCTGGAAGGAACTGCAATATGCTGATTGCCGAGGTTGTGGTGCGGAGACTGGCACTCCTGTCGAGATGCATGCTCAAATCTCTTGTTTGCTGCGATTCTCCACTTTGCTTGCAAAGGTGAGGACTTATGTGCAAATATCCACAACTTTTGGGCTTTACTGTAAATTACCCATCCACAACTGCTTTTGACTACTGTACTGCCATCGTGCTGTGACATTTGAGGTTCTGTTGTATATCAACAAATGTCTGCTTTGAAACGAACTTCCCACGTCCTTCATGGACTGATTTGCAATTTTACAAAACATAGGGGGTTTTCTCCAAATTACCCCATGTGGTGCATTTTGTGAGCCACATGTTCAACACTGCATACTCTGCACTTGATGCATAAGCTGTGAGATGATAAGGGCTAGAACGCAATTGTCATGGTCATTTTGCATTTCTGAACCTTGACTTATTTCATGGGTGGGCCCCACTGACTAACTGCCATAACTGCCAAGAAATATTTTCATATTCTGCTACTTGGAACTGCAAGGGGCTGCTGCTGCTTGGTTATGCATGTTTTTGTTGATTGGGCTTCATATCTCCAAAACAACACGCATAAGGTTTTCATTTAAATTCTTCTTCCTCCGAACCGCCTCTTCCTCTTCTCCATTCTTTTCTCTCCAACTTACGAAACCTGCCTCTTCTCCCTCTCTTCTTCTCAGTGGCGAAACCCACTCCTGCTTCCTCTTTACTCGCAGCGGCGGCGTGCGAGAGGTACGCCGACGGGGTGCTTGCTGCTGGTGCGCACATGAGGCGCGTCGGCGTGGTGCGGAGCGGTTGCAGCGGCGTCACGGTTGGCGGCGGCATGGATCAGACCCTCAAGGACTGGTTGGATCGAGGGTCGCCGGCGGAGGTAACGTCCGATCTCTTCTCCCCTTTCTTTTGCTTGGGCTTGCCTGCCTCCTCTCTCGTTCTCTGTCTCGTCGACGGCTGGATGGGCTCCGACGGCTGCACGAACGGCAGGTCTGTTCTGTGCAGGTTGCGGTGGGCTGTGGGTTTGCCTGCAATCGTGGCTTGCAGGGAGCAATGGTCGCAGGTTCCAGCAGAATGGTGGTGCTTTGGCTGCAAGTTGTTGGGTTTGGCCGTAGCGGCGGCGGGTTCCGGCGGACTGGACCGCACGGTGGCTGCTTGGGCTTGGCGATGCGGAAACGCCGAGGGAAGGCGCGGGCTGCAGGGAGTGATGGCTAGCTGCTGGCGGTGCTCCGACGAGCAGGGGCGATGGCCTGTGGTTGCAGTAGAAGCCACGCGGTAGCGGGTTGGAGATGAGTTGGCCGTGAGGCTCGTTGGGTTGGGCACATATTTGTTGCTTGCTTATGCCATATTAATCCACATTATCTCTGATTTTTATTGCTAACTGCTCTGCATCAAATTGCTGAACCACTTGATAGCTTTCATTTTTACAAATTCAACAATCAAATACTGATTTGCAACTATATGACTGCATTTTTTGCCGCCATATGCTATAGTCTTTATTAAAATGCCATGCCCTTTGCTATTATGCCATTTTAACTTCGACATATTTTGCATTTGTCATGCCTGCTGCTGCCGTTTAACTCTTGGTCTGGCTTTTCTGTTCTGTAGGATGACCCAGTTCCCGAGGCGGGGACCCCACAATATTCGTGGGACATGCCTTCTAGCTCTCGTCCCAGACGACGAGGCAGTTCTTCGAGGTCACGGGCCTCTAGCAGCTCGACTCTTGTTGTCCCTGCCGAGGTAAGCCCAAAACTGAAAGTAAACGAGTATTTAAATTCGGTGTTTTCTGACAAATACATTTTTAGGAGTCCAGCAATTTTGAGGGGCGGCTGCTGAGTGATTATCATATTTGCGAGAGTCCTGAATTTGGGGTAACTTTCTCGCTTTGAGAAGCTTTATCATTATAAATTGCTTTCTGACTTGGCATTAACTCTGTTTTTTGACATTTCAGGAGGGGGATGCAAATCGGATCATGCGATGCCATTGGGGCCCGATGCTCGATCATTTCCATCGTTTGCCCGATTTTCTGCAGGACTTCCTCTTCCACCGGTCTCCATTTGGAGGTTTGCTGCGCCTACCCATCATTCACGGGCATTACAATTTCTTTAGAGCCTTGGTAGAAAGATGGAGGTTCGAGACGCACTCCTTCCATCTGCCATTTGGTGAGCTGACTGTCCTGCCTGACCAGTGGGCTCTACTGACGGGCCTCCCTTTTGGTGACGAGCCCATTATAGGTGAGACGACCCACGGCCACCACCTTGCGCTTGCACATCTGGGTCGTGTCCCTCCTAAGCCACCTAGGGGGAAATATATGATCACCGTGGGCTGGTTGAGAGAATGGGACAAGTTCTGGCCCAACCCCAAGCCTGATAGTGAGGAAGCAGATTTTGTACTGAGGCACTTTCTACTGGAGCTGCTAGCCATGATCTTCTGCGATTCGTCAGCCTACTGCATTCATGCTGACTAGATTGCTTATCTAACCAACCTGGAGCATTTGGATCATTATGATTGAGCTAGAGATAGCTACACTTGGTTGATCTATGGGCTCGACAATGTGGTCAAGCTTGGGTGCCGTTCTTATGTGGGGCTGTACCCTCTGCTGACTGTAAGTATTTGTTTCTGTTACATTGCAAAACAAACTTCTTTTATGCTTTACACTTGATAAACTGACTCGTGCTCACCTTTACAGTATTGGATCATGGAGCATATTACCAGAGGGCATTGCTTTGGCCACCTGCGGGACGAGCTCCTGCCCCTTCCCCGCTAGTGGGTCGAGCCTGACCACCGGGCTGCTGCTGGGGTGTTTAGCTATGAGTCGTACCGATATCTGCTGGACTTGGTAGAACTTGAGGATGTAAGTCTCCTCTTTAATTTTGCATGCTTGTTGTACTTTGCTTGCTTACAACTTCCTGTTTCTGTAACAGGTCCACCTACGCCCATTTGCTCGATATGACGGCTTCGACTGGGCTCCCTTGAACTCTGGCCGCTTTCTTAGGGACAAACAGGTGAGGTTCTATTGCATAAAGAAGTCGGCCTATTACCTCCCAGGGCACGTGCGACATCAGTTCTCGGATGTATTCTGCATTCCTGCCCCTCCTCCTGCTGACATGGAATGCCCGGCCATGACTCGCTCACTTGTTAGAAGCCGGCATGCAGCTGCCATGGCTTCTCAGGACAGGCACGTCCTGCAAGAAGCCAACTACACACACTACCTTGCTTGGTACAGGCGTGTGGGAAAGCCGTACCTATTTGAGGAGGCAGTGCGGGATAGCCAGCGTGGGATGTGGTATGCATCTAGCTGGGCCCAGGTACAGGATTTCCAACTCTGCTTTCCATTGCTATTGTATGAACTATGACAGGCTGACATTTGCTCTAATTCATAGGGCTTCGAGGAGCAATTCAGCGCCTTTTATGCTGACATTCGCCGAAAGAGGGTAAATTCTTATTTTGCAACCTGCCATCTTAACTGTATCTGACATATCTGCTACTTTACAGGAACTACGCTGGTGCAACATCGTTCCGGTATGCTTCTTTCTTTTGCCCCTGCTGCCATTTTTAAAATCCTTATTACTAACATAAGTTTGATTTTGTAGCAAGACTTTCCTGCCCAGAGAGCGAATGTAGCCAGCAGAGGGGATTTCACTATGGAGGCGTCTGAGGAGGACCGCTCGGACACTGAGGTTACCCAGGCGGTGTGCGACTCTGCTCCTCGCTCCTAGGCTGCCGCAGCTGCTCAGTGGTCACGCCGAATCACCCGACGAGGCAACAGACTCTTGGCCGAGTACTTCCAAAAGGGGGCATCTGATGAAAAAGACTCAGACGACGAGTAGCTTTTACTTGTAATTTTTTGGAAAATTCTGTAATAATGCTGGCATACTGTAATCCTTTCTAAAAATTTATAAGAAAAATCTGATTCTGCAATGTGCCCCTCGGGGTTTTTGTATGTGTAGGTTGTATGCAAAAGCTCTATGCAGGGTTAAACAAATGGCGCCGATTTTGGCGATGTCCATATTTAGAAGAGGTGCTGCTGAAATTTTGCAGCCATTCCAGGCGCCGCCTAGGTGCGTCGCGTGGGTGCGTCTGACAGGTGCGCCCCCAAAAATGGCGAGTTTTGTTTTCCTTTTTTGCTGAAAACCCTTTTGCTCTTCTATATAAATCCGTGCCCTGCAAGAAACCACGCCGTCTTTTCTGAAAAAACTCGGTGGTAGACCTTGCTTCTCCACTTTTTGCTTATTTTCTAACCTTCCTGGCCACGGATTCTGCATTACCATGGTAAGGGCTACTATTTTACGTGCTTTTCTTGTTGCTTTCCTACTACTTTCCTGCAGACTTGCTGTGCATTATATCACTTTCATGGCTGCGAACTTTGGAACATGCTTCTTGATCTTTGCATAGGTTTCTTATATCACATCATGCTAGATTGCTGTGCATGTCCCATGCTTATGTCAAGTTCCGTCTTTTTACTACCATATTTGGTTCAAATCTGTGCCTGCAGAGTTATCCTACCATGGTGACCCCTAAGCACTACTCTGACGCCCTACTTGGCTGGATCGACGCTTTGACAGCCGATGATCGGAAGCAACTCCGGATCTAGGGTATTTCTTCCTCCCGCCTGAGTATAGCCAAGGTGGAGGTTAATTGGCATTTGTTGTGTGCCATGGCCCGATTTTGGAAGCCAGCCCTGCATGTTTTCCGCTTTAGGCAGGTGGAGATGACTCTGACTCTGGAGGAAGTCAGACGACTCTGTGGTTTGTCACCGTTCATGTCCCCAACAGTGTTCACCTGCCACGACAGTTATGTACACGTCGTGAGCCGACTCACATGTATTGCAAAAGAAGACTGTGAAGAGAAACTCATTTGCCGAGATGGTCCTACATCCATGGTGCGTCTGGATAATTTTGATGCAATCATTGGTGCCCGCTCGTCCATGGGTACCCTGTGGCTTTACTACTTTGTACTGCGCTTCCTCAGGGAGCTGATCTTTAGTCATGGCCGGACGACTGTGGCTATCAAGGTGGCAGAGATAGCCTGGGCGGTAGTTGTTCGCCAGATCGACTTGGCTCCTATCCTTCTTGCCGAAACCTACGTTGGTTTGGACCGATCGTTGAAACGCTCCTGCCATTTCTATGGGTGTGGCGCCTTGGTGCAGGTAAGCAAATCATTGAGATTTAATAATATTCTACTGTGCTTTTCTTAACCATAACTCCATTTTTGCCAGGTTTGGTTTGCTGCCCATATGGGAATGAAGATTCTGTGCCCTTGGCCTTCTGCTTTTGAAGCCTATAGCCGCACTCATCATTCAAGGACACTCCCAGGAGTGCAAGAGCTGTGCGACAAATTACAGAATCTTGAGGCAGATTCTGTGACATGGTGCATTATATCTTCGACGTCCCGGACCTTTACTGCCTTCTTTAATGCCACGGACATGCGACTTATGGTTCTCCCTAGATTCTCTGGAGGCATGGAGTATCACCTCGTCCGGGTCCTTCGCCAGTTCGGCTTCTGTCAAGACTCTATTGAGCAAAGCCCTCGTCCTGACCAATATAAAAAGCATGTTGCTGGCTCAAATGCATCTACTTCTGAGCTGGCCCGACAAATGAGTGCTGGTATCAAATCTTCCGGCCTTGCCATTACTAAAGGCTCTGGTTGCATAGCGGAATATGAGGCTGAAATAAGGGAGACATGGCCTTCGAGCGAGATTCCACCTAGTGGCACTAACTTCATAGGGGCTAGCAGTTCAAAGAGGCCTCGAGCTGATTAGCAAAACTTGTATGACAGGCCATAATAAGAATTGTTGGCACTGATGTTGCTTTGCATTGTTTCTGCTATATCTGCTTTTTGGATCAGTTATTTGGCATGTCCCTGATTTCAAATCCCTCCATTTTAAAGAAGTGACCATCATGTCCCTGGTCGAATGCTTGCCTGCCCATACCACGACTCATAAGGCAGCTGACATGCCCCTGGTCGAAATATGAACAGAATGCCTTGCAAATATGCTTGACTCAAACTAGCATGCACCATAACCAAATGTTTACACGGCTCATAAGGCAGCTGACATGCCCCTGGCCGGAATGCGAACAAAAAATGCCTTATAAAATAAATACAAATATGCTTGACTAGAATGCGCCCTAGCCAAATGCTTACACGACTCATAAGGCAGCCGACATGCCCCTGGTCAAATTGCGAACAAAAAAATGCCTTATAAAACAAACATAATTATGCTAAATGTTGAGCAAAAAATGCAAGTGCAAAGAAATGGCTAATATATTGGTGCCCTCAGCGCCAAGGAAGCCTGTTTTGCCTGCGATAGAAGGTGACACTGTCCTCGACTCATGTGGCACTAACCTAGGCACTTAGGTTTATTTGTGGCTCTCCTTTAGATTCATGGGCCTCATGCCAAATTCTTTGGGTCCTATACCTACTTTTTAAGGGTTCATTTTCTTTTCTCCTTCATGGGCATGCTAACTGACCCTACTCCTGCTTGGAGGTAATAAACAATTATGCTGAGGGGGGGTGGCTGCTATTTCCCTTGTGCTGAAGGGGTGGCTAGTCCCTTTGATCATATGGGCTTAGTAAGTGCATGCTCTGACTCCTTTCCAAGCTAAATGGTAGGAGTAAGGTTGTTCACATGTTTCTCTCAGTGGAGCTCAACTTCTCTCTGCTACTTCTGTCTCCTTGTTTCTTTTGTGCTCCAAGGTCTTGTGTATTTTTTTCTTTATTGCTCACACTCTCTCTAGACCTAACATTTTTACTCCCTCTTGAGATTTAGGTCCCGTGGGAATTTGTGCATTTAGCCCATTTCTCTGAAATCTCTCTCTCACACCCTAAGCTTCTAGGGTAGTAGCACATGAGGAGGACTTGACACATCTTACGCAGGCAGGCTCCCAATTTTCCTCATTGGGCAATGATGATGCTAAACAAAAGAAAAGGGTGCAGATGATTATTCATGCTGTGCTAGAATGCCAAGAATATAAAATGCATGACTCATGGTGCAAGGCATTAGGATCGACTGAGAGTCATTGATAATACTTATTTAAGTAGGAGGCATTGACGGGCTCTGATTGCTCTGTATGGTCCATACCTTCAAGGAGGACTGCACCCCCTGACAGGGCCTCCTTAACCACAAAAGGTCTGCACCAATTGGGTCTAAATTTTCCCCGTGTATTTGGCAAATGAATGGTACGCAGGACCAAGTCCCCTAGTTCAAAGCTTCTAGGATGGACTTTCTTCTGATAAGCTCGGGCCACTCTCTTTTGGTAGCATTGGGCATGATGCAGGGCTTGCAACCTATGCTCATCAATTAGATCAAGCTGGACATTACGGTCTTGCACCCACTCAGCCTCTTCTAATTCTGCCTCCCTCAAGATCCTTAATGATGGAATCTCGACTTCGAAGGGAAGGACTGCTTCCATGCCATACACTAAAGAGTAAGGTGTTGCTCCTGTGGATGTGCGGATGGAGGTTCTGTAAGCCCATAAGGCATAGGGAAGCTTTTCATGCCAATCTTTATGGGTCTCGGCCATTTTCTTCAAGATCTTCACCAGGTTCTTGTTAGCCGATTCTACTGCCCCATTCATCTGAGGGCGATAGGGGGAGAATCTGTGATGTCTGATCTTGCAACTCTGGAGGAAATCCTCAACTCTCTTTGCTATAAAATTGGTTCCGTTGTCTGAAATGATAGCAAATGGAACCCCATATCTGGCGATAATATTATTCTTGATGAATTTTTCTATGATAGCTGCTGTGACTGTCTTGTAGGTTGCCGCCTCGACCCATTTCGTAAAATAATCAATGGCCACCAGAATGTAACGGTGCCCATTGGATGCTGTAGGATGAACGGCCCCGATAACATCAATTCCCTAAGTAGAGAATGGCCAGGGTGATGACATACTATGCAATTGTTGTAGGGGAGCATGTATAAAATTGCTGTGTATCTAGCAATTATGGCATCTTCTGACAAAGTGGCAGCAGTCTTTTTCCATGGTGGACCAGAAATACCCTTGTAGCATAATTTTCTTGGCTAGGAGAGCCCCATTCATATGTGGGCCGCAGGTGCCTGCATGTACTTTCATTGTTAACTCATCTGCCTCCTTTTTGTCTACACACCTGAGGAGCATCTGGTTATAAGATCTTCTGTATAGCTGCCCGGCCCTGAGCACATATTTAGATGCTAACCGTGCCAAGGTCTTCTTATCTGATGCTGAAGTTCCAGGAGGGAAACTACCAGACTTCAAAAATGCTTCAATATCACTATACCACGGCAGTTCAGCAGATGACGGCGCCTCTTGGATATGCATACAATATGCTGGTTGTTCAATGCATGTGACTGAAATGTCTATAGCTTGTGCCTCTAGGAGTGATAACCATGATGCCAGGGTTGCTAGGGCGTCTGCATATGCATTCTTGGCTCGCTTCATGAAAGAAAACTTGACATCTTCAAATTCTTTAGTCAGTTTCACCAAGTGTTCATGATATGATACAAGCTTCTGGTCTTTTGTCTTCTAGTCACCATTGACCTGTGAAATAACCAGCATTGCATCACCAAATACATGGAGCTCTTGGGCACCTTGGTCCCTTGTTATCTGTAGGCCTAAGATACAGGCTTCATATTCGACTTCATTATTGGTGCATTCAAATGTCAGCTTCCTTACAAAGGGAATAAGCTGTCCTTGTGGCGTTGCTAAAATTGCACTGATGCCTCTTCCTTGCTTGTTGACTGCACTGTCAAAATACAGACACAATTGATGCTCATTCTGAGGCCCCTCTGGTTCTTCGTCACCCATTGCAAATAATATATCCTCATCTGGGAACTAGGTCTGCAAAGGCTGGTATTCTGGCAAAGGCAAGTCGGCCAAGTGTTCTGCCATGGCTTGTCCTTTCATGGACTTCTGTGTGACAAAGGTGATATCGTATTGGGATAACATCAAATGCCATTTAACGCATCTGCCCACCAAAGCTGGCTTCTGAAACAGATATTTGATTGGGTCATGCTGACATAACAAGAGAACCGGATATGCCATCATATAATGCTAGAGATGCTGTGTGGCCCACACTAGGGATAAGCAGACTTTCTCTATTGGGTTGTATTTAACCTCGCAGTCATTGAACTTTTTGCTTAGGTAGTAAATAGCTTTCTCCTTCTGCCCGGACTCGTCATGCTGGCCTAGAACTGCGCCCATAGAATGCTGCGTGGTAGAGAGATATAGTAACAAAGGGCGTCCTGGCACAGGAGGAACTAAAACTGGAGGCTTCACTAGCAGCTGTTTTATCTTGTTGAAGGCCGGTTGACATTCCTCATTCCAAGAAGTCTGAGCATTTTTCCTTAGCAACTTGAATATGGGCTCACATATAGGCGTAAGCTGTGCAATGAACCTGCTGATATATTGTAGCCTGCCTAATAAACCACGAATTTCTTTCTCAGTGGTAGGGGGAGGCATGTCAATGATAGCCCTGGCTTTGTGAGGGTCCACTTCAATTCCCCTTTGACTGATGATATAACCCAGTAGCTTTCCAGAGGATACCCTAAATACACATTTGTTGGGGTTCAAACGGAGCTTATATTTCCGCAGGCACTCAAATAGTATTCTTAAACAGGCGAGATGGTCCTCGGGCTCCTTGGATTTGGCAATCATGTCGTCCACGTACACTTCAACCTCTTGATGCATGAGATCGTGGAACAAAGCTGTCATAGCCCTTTGATATGTTGCGCCCGCATTCTTTAGTCCGAATGGCATCACCCTGTAACAGATGACTCCCCATGGAGTAATGAAGGATGTCTTCTCCATATTTTCTTCTGCCATTCTGATCTGATTATACCCAGAAAACCCGGTCATAAAAGACAACATCTTATGCTCTGTAGTGTTGTCTACCAGAATATCGATGTGGGGAAGTAGGAAATCATCTTTGGGGCTTGCTTTATTAAGATCTCGATAGTCAATGCACATGCGAACTCGTCCATCTTTTTTAGGTACTGGGACCACATTGGCGAGCCATTCAGGATACTGCACAACCTTGAGAAAGTTGACCTTGTACTGTTTCATGATTTCCTCCTTGAGCTTTAAAAGCCATTGGGGCCGCCATCTGCGGAGCTTCTGTTTAACTGGCCTGGAATTTGGAATTAGTGGCAATGTATGGACTACCACTTCAATATCTAGCCCCACCATGTCATCATAGCTCCATGCGAAGACATCTACATATTCCTTCAGGAAAGCCATGAACTCCGCCTTTGCTTGCAGTGATAAATTGGCACGGATGCGTGTTTCTTTTATTTCCTTCGCTATGCTGATGTTGATGAGCTCCGTTTCTTCTTCGACATGAAGATTTAGGCCTTCTGGATCATCATCAAAGAATGGAATTTGCGAGGGCTCCTCCTCATTGTCAGCTCCATAGACCTCATCCTCTTCTTCGTAGGCGATCAGTTCTGATAGGATCTCTTTTTCAAATGTCGGGTCAGTTATGTCCACTGAGAAGACCTCCTCTGATTCTGCGCCCTGATGGCGCTTAAGGACTGTCACAGTGACCTTTGTGTTTCTATGCCGACATTATGTTGCTGCTTCTGCTTCCCTGTTTGTATGGTCTGAGGAGCTAAGAGTCCGTGCCTCCGATGTGGATGCCTCTTTATTCTCTTTTGTGCCGCTATCTGTACAAAATTTTGTTTGCTGGCGGCTGCTCTGCTGTAGACTGGTGGGGCCGCCATCTGTCCCACTTGCCTCATGATTTTGCCCTTCACCCTCACAGTGAGGCTTATATTGCCAATAACAACTAGACCCGCCTCCCGGCTGACAGGAGATTAACTCCAATGGTCTAGTATCCCTTTTGTCTGCTTCTTGCAGGACCATGATTGAAGTCTGGTCCTGGGGTGGTACTGGTGTGCCTACTGGTGGTGCTGCAACAACTGCTTTGCCTTTTCTTCTATGGTCATGCTCTGCTATGTCTTCTGCAAGCATGTCTAGCTGCTCCTGAAATAACAGGTCCAGATCCCTGATGTCATCATCTAAGTCTGCCTCTTGGACCAGAATCTGAGCTGCTGACTGCTCTGTCTGCTTACCGCTCTGCATGATACCCTGCGATGTACTTGGTTGTTCTGGCTGGCTGCTGTCTTGACATGAACCCTCTAGGTAGATCCAGGCGTTGGGATCGATGATGCTGACACTGCATAGGAACTATGGTTCGGATCCATGATGCCTGTGCTAACAAAGTTGGATAAATCTCGTGGAATAATCATCTTAGAAGACTTACCCTGGCGTTGGGATCTCTTTCTCTGGCTGCATCGCTTGTAATCCAAACCGTCTTTCTCAACCCATTATTCGGCTTCAATCGGCTCAACGATTCCCTCACCATAAAGCCCAAGAGGTGATCCTTTCTCATATCCCCATTTGTGACAAAGGTTGTCGATCATCAAGCGGGGGTTGCCAGAAGTGGCCAAATAGCCGGCAAGCTCTGAGGGCGGAATGAAATTAACTGGTTCAAACCGATTAACCCGAAAGAGGATATCGGTATGTTTAGGCTCGAAATGAACAGTCTGCGGGGTTAAAGCTAAGACAGACTCAACCTTCTCCATGTCTTCTACCAAGACAACAACGACGTTGTCATCTCAACAAAACTTAATCATGCGATGGAGGGTTGAAGGAATGATTTGATGCTTGTGAAGCCAAGGGCATCCAAACAAGAGGTTGAAAGAAGGTTCGATATCAACGACGTAGAACTCCACGTCGAAGCGAGCGAGGCCAATGGTCAGGGGAATGATTAAAATTCCAAGCGCATCATCATGCGTATTATCAAAAGCTGTCATCCCTTTCACAGCCGGTATAACATCCTCGGACTTGAATCTGAGTACACTTGCTGTGCGCAAGGGGAAGACATTAAGGCCTGCTCCATTGTCTACCAGTGTGAGGAGGATGCGAAAACTTTGATACTGCGTAGTGATGAACAAGGGAGAGTTGTCGTTGGTGCTAGAGGGAGGTAACTCTTGGCTGGAGAAGGAGATAACCTGAGATGCTGCGATCATTCCTACCATGTTCTCAAGGGTAGTAGGCTCCATAGACTGTGACACACGAGCTACCTGAAAGACCCTAAGGAAAGCTTCTCTATGCTCGGCCGACGTATGGATTAGGTCCCAAATGGAAATTTCGGCTCTAACCTTCTTGAGCTGGGCAGTGATGTCAGCTGAAGGTTGGCTGCTAGTGGTAGGATAGGATGGTGCTACTCTAGGCATGGGTGGCTGAGGAGAATGTGCCTGGGGTTGGGCAGGGGTTACTGCTATAGGTGCTGATGGCCTAGATGACTGGGTTGGCAACTGGTTAGGGACTTGGGTTAAGGGGTTAGGCCTGGTTGCCGAGGGTTTTTATACTCTACCTGATCGTGTCACCTCTGCGCACATTCCTGTGGCATAACTGTAAGGAACACGATGCGTGTCGTGGGTCAGAGTAACAACAACTAGGGGACGGGCTGCTAACTGTACAGGTGATATTGAAGGATAAGGGCGAGTAGGGGTATCTACCTGGAGGTGCTGGTAGTACTGGTGAGGGTACTGGTGGATCCGAGTGCATGCTGGCTGTCTTGGTCTGGATTGGGGCCAGGCTGCTAAATAGACTAGAGCTGGAGGCTGGGGATAAGCTACAGGTGGCACCTTAGGGTTCTCCGACTCAACAGTAGGACGGATCACAGAAATAGATTCCTCGACAATACCGAGGAAGGAACGATACAAATGGTGAGGAAAAGGGGAAGATACATCATGAATCAAAGCAATTGGGTAGATAGGAGAAGAAACTGACCCAGAAGGAACAGAAGAGAAAGAAGCAGAAGAAACAAAATTAACTCCCGAGGAACCTGGCGCTCTCGGAGGTGGATGCTGTGGCAAGGGTTGACTAACTATGCTGGGTTGTGCTGGCTGTGCTTGCCGTGCTGGGTGTACTACTGGGGGATGTGCTAGGGTGGCTGCCTGGGTATTAATCGTAATGACCTTCTGGTCAATCAGATCCTTGACAGCGTCCCAGAGTGTGAAACAATTGTCCGTCGTGTGGCCAGCCACCCGATGGAAATTGCAAAACGCATTGGCATTATATCAGGTTGGCAGCGAATTAGGCGGAGGGCGTACCTCCGGCAACCTCAGCAAGGATGCGACCTTAGGGAATACCATGCTCAACGGCTCCACTAAAGGGGTATAGTGGCGCCGGTCATGGCGTTGTCGCTTCGGCTGTGGATGTGCCAACGGTGGGCGCGTCCTAGCCGGTGGGTTGGGATATACTGGTGTGGCAGTGGGGGTAATATGCGATGCA
>JAMKQA010015235.1:0-15087 GCA_024699735.1 Posidonia australis
AAAAACCTAAGTAGAGATAGGTAAAGGGCCTTACCTTGCCTAGGGTGTCTCCTCCTTGGATGGCTCAAGGTATCTCTTCCTTGTTGCCTTGGATTCAGTTGGGAGTGCTCTGGGATGCGAGAATGTGCTCTGGGAATTGAGGTGTAGGTTGCTGGGAATGGTGACTCGTTAAGTGATGGCAGGTAGCTCAACCAAGAGATCACAATATTGCTTAAGCAAGGCTTTTTAAAGAGGATCAAATGGTAACTTTTTGGGATGCAAAAGGACTCGAAGCTCAATAGCCTCGCGTAGATTCGTGAGGAATATTCGCTAGACTGTTACGAGTACAACAAATGGAAAGCCAGCAGCCAGCACCCTGAAAAGTGGCGGTGCGCCAAGTTAGTGCGCCAGAGAGGTGCGCCCTCGTGGTGCGTTGAGTGGGTACGTCGAAGTGAGCTGGGCCAATGGTCAAAGGAATGATTAAGATCCCAAGTGCATCATGATGCGTATTATCAAACGTCGTCATCCCTTTCACGGCTGGTATTGTCTTCGGACTTGAATCCGATTGCACTTGCCGTACGCAAAGGGCAAACATTTAAGCCTGCTCCAATGTCTACAATGTGAGTGGGCTGCAAAAGCTCTGATATTGCACGGTGATGAGAAGGGGGAATTATGGTTGGTTCCTAATGGTGGTAACTCCTGGCTAGAGAAGGAGATAACTTGTGGCGCTGCTATCATTCCTACCATGCACTCTAGGGTAGCTGGCTCTATGGTTGGGAGACACATGGGCAGCGTGGAAGACTCTAAGGAAGGCCTCCCTGTGCTCTGCCGAAGTATGGATCAGGTCCCAAATAGAAATATCAGCTTTGACTTTCTTAAGTTGAGCAGTTATGTCAGCTATAGGTTGGCTGCTGGTGGTGGGAACAGGTGGTGCTATTCTTGGCATGGAAGGTTGTGGGGAGTGTGCCTGCAACTGGTGCTACGAGTGCTAGTGATCTAGACGATTGGGCTTGCAACTGGAAGGGGCTCGGTATTGGAGAACTAGGCCTGGGTGCTAGGGGCATGTATACTCTACCCGATCGTGTCACTTCTGCACACATTTCTGAGGCATAGTTGTTTGGAACACGATGCGTGTCGTGGGTAAGAGTAACGACAACCGGGGGGCGGGCAATTAACTGTACAGGCGTGGCTAGAGGATATTGATAAGCCTGAGGATACTGGTATGTCTGCGGGACTGGTGGTTGAATCGGCCCAGACTGGGGCCAGGCTTGCAAACAAATTGGTGCCGATGGCTGGGAATATATGATAGACGACGCCACAGTGTATTCCAACTCGACACTCAGGCGGATCGTATTAACAGACTCCTTGGAATTACCGAGGAAAGAACAATATAGCTGGGGGGGAAAAGGAGACGATACATCTTGAATCAAATCTGTTGGAAGAATGGGAGATGAGATAGACTCAGAAGAAAAAACAGAGTTAACTCCCGAGGAACCTGAAGCTCCCGAGGCTAAATGTTGTGGCAAAGGCTGGCTAACTGTACTAGGATGTGCTGGTGGTGCTTGTGCGATTGCTGGTGCAGGCACCGGGCCTGCCGCCTGTGTGCTAATCACAATGACCTTTTGGTCCATCAAATCCTAGAGAGCGTCCCTAAGTGTAAGGCAATTGTCCGTCGAGTGGCCTGCGATTCGATGGAAATTGCAGAACGCATTCGTATTGTACCAGGCAGGAAGTGGATTAGGCAGTGGGCACATCTCAGGCAGCCTCAAGAGGGCTGCGACTTTAGGGAACACCAAGCTCAAGGGCTCCACTAATGAGGTATAGTGGCGCCTGTCACGGTGTTGTCGCTTCGGCTGTGGATATGCCAACGGTGGGAGCATCCTGGCCGGTGGAGCCGGGTACACTGGTGTGGTAGTGGGGGTAATGTACGATGCATGATGTGCTCTAGGTGTAGGCATGGGTGCATAAACTAATATTAGAGACTGCATTCTTAGAGGGATCCCGCCTCTTGGATGGATTGGCATTATGATTATTGTTGTTGTTGCTGCTGCTAGCACCACCAAGTGAGGAAGTGGCATGTTTGGGGAATGCTAAGAGCGCTGGAAAGCTGCCGCCACGCAATGAACTCTCAACACGGGCGCCCACCCAAAGCAATGTAAAAAAAGTGGTGACTGGCTGAATGCTGAGTAGAGCCCCGACTGTTGGCTGTGCTCCTTGGATCACAATCTCAATAGACTCCTCATCGAAGGGTCTATCTTTCAACCTGCGATGCCAAGGACCGCCAACGTCCAACATACTTTCCAAATGTTTCTTGGGGCCTCTGCTCAACTGCGACCATGTCCTCGCACTTTGGGACTAGGTCGAGGTTAAAACAATACTGTTCGAGGGACGCCTGTGTAAGGTCGTCCCAAGTCTTGATGGTGGCCATGTTGAGGGAAGTAAACCACTTCAACGCGGGTCCCGTAAGACTCTTATGGAACCGGCGGATTAACAACCTTTCGTCAACCTGAAGCTGGGCGAGGTCTCCGCAATAGGCCTTGAGGTGGGAAATCGGGCAACCTCTACCATTATATTTTTCGAACTCCGGGATTTGAAAGTTCGGAGGGAGAGTCGCCTTTGGAAAATAACAGAGGTCTCGGAATTGGTAAAACCGGCGGTCCCCGCCCCGCACTTGTCAATGTGTGCACTCCAAATCACTCACCCTTGCAAGGAGAGCGTTTGAAGCTACTACAGTCGTGGATTGTGCAGCAGATGCGGGTACCGCGTACACTGTATGGGTCGCCCCTAAGGGCTCCCTCGAATCCACCATTTCGCCATCTAGTGCTACGACAGGATGACCAGTGTACCCATGCATGGGTGCTGTGTGATGTGGAACAAAAGAAGATGCTTGTGTCTGACACATGGGTGAGGATAAGGCAGGGGGTGGTGCTACAGGAGGTGCAGAATGTGGGAGCAAGAGCTGTTGGACCGAAATGGTCCCTAGTACTACGCTCACTGCGGGCTGCGCTCCCACCAACCTAGACGACTGGCCACCAGATAATGGAGATGCATGTTGTGGTGGGTGCCGTGGCGGTGTTGCAAATGGCAATGTCGACACCCCTATCGCTGGGAAGACGAGGGATGGCGACGGCTGTGGGGGTGGTGCAGTGGGTGCAATCTGGGGTCCTAGGGCCGGTTGCAAATGCAACTCTGGAGTCGTGAAGAACAAACCTAAAAAGGGCTGGAGCGCAAGTGCCAATCCCTACAACTGTTGGGCAAGAGCCGACATTTGTTGCAATTGCACGGTCATTGGATTGTCACCAGCGACTCCAAAGGACGGAGGCAAAATAGGAAAAGAAGAATCAGGAAGCTGGGACCCCAATTGTCCAAACTGGGGAGATGCTACTATAGAAACAGCCGCAGTCGGAGGGGGGGCTGGACAACACAAAGTCCTGGGGAGGAGCAAAAGAACCCTGGGGAAGGGTCATGGGAAGAGACCCAACTGTTGAGGCCCTAAAAACAGCGGAAGACCAAACCGGTGGCCCCGAAGGCAGGGTAGCCGCCAGGACGCGGTACGAGGAAGGCAGAGGTCCTCCAGAGGCAAAGGCAAAGGTGGAGGCAGCAGTGATAACAAGGACAGAGACGAAGGAGGGGTATGCCGAAACAGGGACCTCCTCTAGGACAACAAAGTAAAGGGTCTCACTGGTTTGCTGGGCCATAGTGGATCACAAGCGGGTACAGATTGGACTGCGACTGGGACCAAGAAGATGGATCCTAGGACGAGCTATCGTCAAAGGTGACAGATAACTCGGGAGATGCGTTCGAAAATAATGTCACGCCGAGGTGTCAGTGAAAGGAAAACCTTGAGCTCTAGCTGAGGAACTCGCACACTAACCGGTTCCCTATGCACAAAAACAAACAAACAAGTTAGAAAAGATGCAGTGCTTATGATGGTATGAGATGCAAATGCATAAATGCTTCTAGCATGCACTCTCTCACAATCTAGGGGTGTCCTACCAATCCCTTTACTTCTGGTTCACACAGGGGTAAATGGGACTCCGACTCAAGTTTAGAAGATAAAGGTTCCCGTTCGAAATCCTAGCCAAAGCTTAGGAAGTGAACGGGTGGTGCGTTCGAGGCCTCGTCCTCTACCAAAGTAGTAGGTTGTACCTTCTACTAACACTGACACGACCCCAGACAATGGGAGACATATCGATATCTCATCCCACGCCAAAGCCATAGAATGATAAAACCGAGAAATGGCCTTTGCAAACTATATAGGTGGACTTAAGAGATCAGAAGATACATGCCCTATATGATGAATGTAAAATATGCTTTAAGTCTTTTACTTGCAAATTTATTTTATCATGGGGGAAAGTTTGTAATTTGTTACTAGTTTGTGTCCTATTTATTAATTTTGGTTTTTATGTCTTTATTAACTAAAAAGGGAAGAAAGCATGTCTCTAATCTCCTAAACATGACATATACAAGAAAAGAAGAAAACATGTAAAGCAACCATCAATTAACAAACAAAAAGTATGTGCATGTTATGTGCAAGAGTGGTGGCATAGCAAATGTGTAAAAAGAAATCACCCATTATACAAAAGGCATGCATGTAAGAAAGACATAGCTTATATTACAAAGAGACAACCAAAGCAACGCATGGGAAACAAGCAAACAAGGAGAAAAGCCAAAGTAAACGAAAAAACCCAAAACAAAAGTTAGGATCTGGTCATCCCCAGCGGAGTCGCCAATTCCTGTAATCATGCCGGCAAAAGCCTCGTGCTTGGCTCGAAAGGCCAAATGCACGAGGACCAGCGAAATCACAGCAAAACAATAAAAACAAATGATAAAAATGCAGCAGTCGCTACGTAGTCTACTTGAAAACGGAAGACGAGGAAAACCGTTTTAAAACATTAAAATCATGCCATAAAATCAATGGAAAAGGTCAACATGAACCAAGAAATGGGCAAGGATCCCTGTTACGCACGAGGAAGGTATTAGGCACCCTCGTGCACTCGAAAAATCGGTCTTTCATTGGTTTTTTGCTTACTTATATGGAATGTTGGCTTTTTAGCCTGTTTCTGTACGCCCAAGGGCGATATGCCATGCAATGCTACATGCAAATGGTGCCTTATGCTAATCATGGGTAGAGGGACTGTAGGGTGTGTCCTTGTGCTCAGAAAGGTCACCCAAGTGGTGGATCAAGCACCGGTGCAAAGATATTGCACGGACATGACCAAAGATCTAATAACTCCGAGGGGCTAACGTCCTCGCTTTGCTATATGCAAAACCTATGCTACCATGCATAAAAATGGATGTCAACAAACTGGAGTCATCCTGGTATGTTCCGGAAGAAACCCAAAGAAAACCAAAGGCAAAACAAATCGGAAACCACATGAAACATCATGCCAAAAACCACTGTGTTCAGTGGAAAACAGGCACGTGCGCCTGTGTGGTGCACTAGTCTAGTGCGCCACCTATGTGCTCTACAGTGGTGTGCCAGAAAAGTGTGCCAGTGAAGTGATATAAAGTCTTGTAAACATGCGTAAAATCATCTGAAAACGCATCATGAATATCTAAAACACCTGATCACATGTGACTGTGTTTTCCCCTCTTCCACAAGGTCATAAAGGAAAGAGGAAACCCAAGAAAGCATGATATGGGTCTTGTGCTCAAGGGCTATATGCCTCACACAAGACCACACAACCCTACTCTGAATAAAGCTAATGGGTTTCAGCCACGCGACCCAGTCCTCGATCATGGACTGTTGCATAAGAGCTCCTCAAACAGGACTCCATGGGGCAACCAGTTCACCAGACCCCAGTAATAGGCTGACTATGCTAGATGCAAAACTAAAACAAACAGTACTATCACATGCTGAAAGCGTGCACACAAGAACATGACATATTAGGGATAAAACATCATGAAAATCAAAGTCCAAGACAATCGGAATAGCATGCAGATTATGATGCAAAGGTGGCTGCCTACACCCTGCGACCAGGCAGGTGCGCCTGGATGGTGCGCCCGCTAGGTATGCTAGGTTGGTGCGCCCTAAATACTCTATTTCAAACTGCAGTCTGAACTCAGAGTTAGGACTAAATGCATGCAACTGAATGGGTTACTGACCACCCAGACCATTTAGCTAGATGCCAGATAACTTAAATATGACAAATAATAAAGCAAGAAAACCCTTTTATCACTCTCTCTTCAAGTTAGGCATACTCATGGATTACAGGGGTTGTAACTACTGTTGATGATTTTATGGGTTGTGCAATGATTGGCTTAATAATCATGCAGAAATGATAAACATGTAGAGAGGATGATTTACAGTTCATTCCATAGCTAGTGGCTACGTGGGATCAAGATGCATTGTTAAAATAGAACCATACAGTGCAGAGATCATTACGACACAGAAGCAATATGTATATATGAAGGAGCATCCAAAATATCACAAAAGGCAAGAGAGAACATTGCTATATAGACCATATATCAGTTTGGTTGCATGCTTTATTCCGGATATGATCTAAAAAAACCTAAGTAGAGATAGGTAAAGGGCCTTACCTTGCCTAGGGTGTCTCCTCCTTGGATGGCTCAAGGTATCTCTTCCTTGTTGCCTTGGATTCAGCTGGGAGTGCTCTGGGATGCGAGAATGTGCTCTGGGAATTGAGGTGTAGGTTGTTGTGAATGGGTGACTCGTTAAGAGATGGTAAGTAGCTCAACCAAGAGAGCACAACATTGCTTAAGCAACGCTTTTTAAAGAGGATCAAATGGTAAGGACGCAAAAGGACTCGAAGCTCAATAGCCTCGTGTAGATTCGTGAGGAATATTCGCAAGACTGTTACGAGCACAACAGATGGAAAGCCAGCAGCCAGCACCCTGAAAAGTGGCGGTGCGCCAAGTCAGTGCGCCAGAGTGGTGCGCCAGAGTGGGTGCGCCATCCCGACGCGCCAACGTAGTGCACCAGCTTGGTGCTCCGACCTAGCTGCTGGACCATAGGCTTGGGGTCGGTTTGTGCGATGATATCTGGCTAATTAAAACATCAAATAAGGTTCAAAAGTGGTTAAGCTTGCAGCATCCTAAGCAACATCTTCAGGAGGATTGACCTACGATCCGCTTCAAAATCGGGGTGTCTACAACTACTATTTAGGACAAGTTTCATCAAAATCCGATTAATAAATCTTGAGATACGAAATTGTAAAACCAATCATATCACTGTGGACTACTGTAGCATAACTTCCAAAAAATCCTTCAAAATTCACCATTAATTCATTGAAAATTGAAGGATTCATTCTAGACATCAAGAAACACTCTAATCTACCATTTTATGACTAAATCATGGAGAAAAACATAGAGGAAAAGGAGGGGGACATGTATAGTGGATGGACTCTAATGGCTTCCCTTTTCTCCGACGAATCCCACTACCTCCAGCGAGCTCTCCGACCCTCTCCCTCTGCTCTCTCTCCCTCCTGAACCTCCCCTTTTTCTTTCTCTAGCCTCTTAGCTTGATGCCTCACTTCCTCCTTTCCTCCTTTATTTATATTTCCCTAATTTTGTCATCAATTGCCGTCATCTATCGTTGACAGTCATTCGAGTAGGGTATGGTGAGCAAGCGGTGCTGGCTGACATGGAGTGGGCAACGCAGGGTATGGCATGACAAGGTGAGGTGTGAAGGTGGCGCAGGCAGCATGACAGGCGATGGAACAGTGCAGGCACATTTACTGTGCATTCTGACAATTGCGGCAGTTTACTATTTACCATGTCCTAGGTTTGTGTGCCTAGTTTGTGCACCTGAGTTATACCATTCAGAGTTTTCAAATAATGCCAGATAAATAAATACAAATTCTCTTGATTATCATTAAAGATTCACATAATTACAGGTAATCAAGTCCTAGCTTATCTAAATATCAATCCTTAATACATGGCTACGTCCTTTCTAGATTTCTGAGCTTATAAGTTCACGAATATTACACTCTCTCTCCTCCTCCTAGATACCTATAAATATCCCCACTCCTCCCTTATTTTTTGACACACCTCTCTCAATCTCTCTATTCTCTCAACAAACTTCTCTATTCTCTGGTTCTTTACTCTGTCAAGTGTTTCTATTCTTTAATTTTTCTCTACTATGGCAGAAAGAAAGGCCATTTTGAGAGAAGATATTGTAACATTATATTGTTGATAGAAATAATGATAAACTTTATTCATGTAATTACTGTGATTGCATGTTATCGTTTATCCTTGGCAATTCGACATCTCATTTAGTAAGACATTTGGGAAGAGTCAACAAGAAAAGGAAGAAGATGAACCTTGAAGGAACTTGACTTTATCATCTAAGGAAAGAATGGAGATTGTGAATCGTCTCTTAGCTAGATTTACATTTTGATTAGTTAATGTATTTTTATTTAACTTTTTTTGATTAGGTTTTATCAATAAAATATTAGTTTCATTAATTAATATTTTTAATCATTTAATTTAAAATAATGATAATACATCATGGGCCAAGCCTAGGCTAGGATAGGCTTAGGGTCTCTCACCTTAAGCGTTGTTTGAACCTGGCCCATGGTTCAATCGGGCCAACTCGATAGGACTCTGATTTTCAATTCGATGTTCAACTATTTTAAGCGTATTAATGGCGCATACATGATCAATTAGAAAGCTTGATTGAATCGATTAAATGAGGTTCACATGACCTAGACAATTTTAAAGAAATTGGCTTGTACTCTCAAAGAGTTTCTATTCTCCATGGTATGGGTTCTCCAATAGCTCAAAATGAAATAATCATGTAAAACATATGATGCAAAAAGTTAGTTGTATAAACAAATTTCCTAGAGAGGACCCCATCTGTGATAGTTTCTGCGAAAAGAAAAAATTCTCTCCCACAGAAAATTTTCTTCTAAATGCATCTCTTGTAGGTGTCTAGTACCTACTTGGTTTGAAAAGATTAAGATTCAATGATATTGCTCTTTATCAAGCAAAGCATCTATATTGCCGATTCGAGCAAATATATGACAATCTGGGATCGAGAACCGCACGATGGGGAGCAGAAATTTGCCATTGATGAATGCCAATGTGGGACATTCGTGCATGGTCAGCCACATGTTAGAGAATCTCATCGAAATAGAAAATGAAAGCTTAACAGTGTGGCTGGCCAGCTCGGTGCCTTGGAGTAACATGTCTTCCTTCACTGTGAATGCAATCATGGAGTTCAGGGAATCAATTACCATGGTGCAGTTGGTCAGTAGGAGTGGAACTTTCATCTTCTTCTTAGGTTTAAATCTCACAGACCACAGGAAGAAAATATATACATATCGATATCAAAAAAAAAAAAAAATCATGAAATTCAAGATACACATCTCGATAATGATGATGATGACGACGATCATTTGAAAGATGGAATAACTTTATATGTTTATATTCCAATGGGACACGTCCAACTTCTGCAACAACACCAAAGATCTACGTATTATCTTTCATGATTCAATCATTCTTGACGCTTGAAGAGTTGCAAAATTAACGACCCTCGTTCACGACCCGATTCTTCTATTTGAACAGCTTATGGTCGGGTGTCTAGTCCCAGTGCAACTTTTGATTGAAAACAACCTACATATTCTTCATAGATAAGATTCCAAAGGAAGCTGATATGAAGTACAATTTATAACAGAGGCTAAGCTAAACGGCGTGACTTAAGGAGAGGTTTGTGGTCACAAGCTATGACTTGATTGGATTTAACAAGATATTGGGGCCCAATACATTAAAAGAAACCACTGTGGATTACACAGAATGCTTTATTTAAGGCCTTGTATTATACTAAAATAGTACTGCTATCAATTTTGAACATCATCATAGCCATTCAAAACGCAACTACCAAAAGCTAAAATTACGGAGGTGTTGGCGTTGGACGTACCCAAACAATAATTCCACGAGCCCCCGCCAATAATTCCACACTTCCTCTCCAAGGACCCAAACAAAAGGCACCCTACCCGCTCTTCTCTCTACGTCACTCAAGCACAAGCCCCACCCTTCTTTTTTAAACTATGTTTGTTGCAATTATCATATAGAATAAGCTGTATCTATTGTTGGATAAGATATTCCGAAGTTGTTTGAGTCTTGGATTAGTTGAGTTGGGTGTTTGTTTATTATCTAGCAGTGGAATCAGGAACAAATGCATGTTACCTCTTCCATCATATTTAAGAAAAAAAACCTACCGAAAGCTACCCATAAAGGTGGGTATATATTCAAGCATCTCATCTTTCTTTTTCTTTTTTAATTTATAGCTTACACTCTTGTTCCCCCTTATCTTCATGTATTATATTCGTTGCGATAGAGTGGGGTGTTGGACTAAGTGTTGGACTAACGGAACTTATATTTTTATTTTAGTTAAATTATAGTTTATCTTTTCTAAACTATTCGTATTTTTTAGTTTGGTATTCTAATTTTTTTTTCATTACAACTTATCTTCTTCAATTATCTCCATTAAACAACAATATTCTTCCAGGTTTAAAGGGTGATAGTGTTTTTTAGACAAATTTACCTTTCTTTCCATCTTCTTTCATTTGTCTCTTTCAACTATTCGAGTTTTTCTAAGTAGTATCTTAAACTTTTTTCGTTACAACTTATCTGATTCGACTACCTCCGTTAAACAATAACACCCTTCCGTTAGGTTTGAAGGATCATATGACATTTACAATATTTCTTTTAAACAAATTTACCCTTCTTTTCCATCTTCTTCTTCTCTATTTTCCTTTATTTTTTCTACATTATAAATTCTAAATCCAACTTCACCACCAAAAATTTCTCCTTTCATCTTCTTTTTCAAACATTTTTTTTTCTCTTTTTTCTTGATGAACTGATAATCTTAAACTTTGTCAACACCGTAGGAAGATCTTGAGCTTTTTTCCCATTATTATCAAGTATATCTCAATCGAAGGTCTCAACCCACTTAAAAAGGGTGTCGGCAACTGAGATTTGTTTTGGATAAAGTGTAAATGAGGAAGAAAGGGTTCCGTAGGAGTAACATTCGGGTTAGGTTCCGTATGACTAAGAAAGAGATTATTTGTAATTAAGGGTAAAATAGTCAGATAAAGTAAAAATTTAACAACATTTACTCAAAAACGCAGTTTATTGTAATTTACTATAATTAAATGAGATAAGTTAGTAACAAAAAAAAAATTTAGAATACCAATTTGCACAACTTGAATAGTTGATGTTGATAAACTATAATTTAATCTTTAAAAGACAAGTTGTAATGAAAAAAAGTTTAGGATACTAAACTAAAAAATGTGAATAGTTGAGGACGATAAACTGTAATTTAACCATAGAATGGTAAATTATAAAGGATAAAACGATCAAATTATACAAAAATTTAACGTCGTTTATCTAAAAAGAGAGTTTGTTGTAATTTATTATAGTTAGTTAAGAAAAATAAGTTGTAATGAAAAAAAAAAAAGAATATCAAATTAAAAAATATAAATAATTGAAAAAAATAAACTATAATTTAACTCAAATCAATTGGAACTTGTTTGAGAAGCCATTAATAATTGATTGATTTGCTATTTATGGTAAGTTACTGATGATTGATGATTTGGAGGACCTTCTGGATTTTGTGGGGAGCCAACCATAGGTTGGTAGTGTTGGATTTACACGGAAACTCTCCTGAGTTTTGTGCTAACTTGTCATTTTAAAGTATGGATCGAGCAAATGGTTGTATCTAGTATTTGTTGAGATGTCATTTGGATTTGAATTCTCTCTTTGTTTGTTTTCAATATGGTGACTTATCTATGATATTAATGTCATTGGCTTATTTTAATGATTAGTAAGCATAATTGTTATCTTTCAGGACTTGCTTGCTTTCTACGGTTGGATTGGATAGTAGTTTGGATTTTGATTTTACTAATTAATGTAAAAATATATATATTAAAAAAAAGAGGAAGTTACTTAGGAATCCATGCTGTGAGAGGCACAGGCGACATTGCTTCTCCTTGATTAGGTCTGAAAAAAAAAATCAAAATCTACCATAGTAAGAAATCAAACACAACTTGCGTAGTGTGTGGTCGTCTACATGCAGTGCAGAAGAAAACCGACATTTCTTCCGTTTGTTTTCATCTCCTGGTAGACAATCAGTAAACTTTGTACTATTTATTGGATTCTTAGATAATTTCAAGTTGATTCATTGACATATATAATACCCAAATTAAAGGCTTGATTGGTCTCTACGTTATTATAGATGGGACAATATAAGCTGAGTTCATTTTTTGCATGCATATATATCATCTAAAATCGTTCCTGTTATGCGAATACCAATGCATAAAGGTTCACCTACATCTCTGGCTCTAAATAAACGTCTCATACGTAGTTGTCTATTGTCAAGGAAAACAACCCTCTTTGTTATACGAAACTAGAATCAAACAATAAAAGAAAAATAAAAAAAATCACAACAAACAAAAACACACACATAAGAATAAGGATTTACAATATTCAACTAAAAGATTTACATTCTCAAGACAGTAAGAGAGAGATTTCATTATGATTAAAGATAAAAACAAGACATACGAGATTTGAGAAAGAGAGAAGATAAAAATCCATACCTTAGAGTAAGGTACACAGTGGCAGAGCTAGGAATTTTTTATTGTAGGAGCTATAGAAAATAAAATCAAGATAGATGAAAGAAAAATTTCGATACCATGATTATAATTAAAAAATTTGTCAACTTTAAAAACTACCAACATATATTTTTTTTAAAATACTATTTCAAAAAAACTCCAATAAAAAGAAAAAAATTACAATTGTCCTCGACGAGGATACATTTTTTGGAAGTGTTGCATGATTGCTTCATTTCTAACACTATCAAATATATCTTTCTCAATATAAGTCACTAGATTATCATTCATCCAATCATCTTCCATTCGATTTCTCAATCGATTCTTCACAATATCCATTGCAGAGAAAGACCTCTCAACTGATGCCGTTGCAACTGGTAGTGTCAATGCCAACTTGAGTAGCAAATAAACTAAAGGATATGAGATATCCTTTTTCTTCTCTACCATTTTCTCTGCTAAGATACCAAGTCCTTCTAATTCACAAAAATCTTTCATCGAACGCATCTCATCAATGTATGCTTCTAACTCGTCATGAAGTACTCCACAGTTGAATCTAGAGAAATCACGTGGATAAAATTCAGCTAGATGGACCAACTTCTCTCGGTCATAAGCAGAGAATGAATTACTTGGATCTAGACATGCTACACAAAGAAGCAACTCTGTATTGGTTTCAGTGAAACGATTGTTCAATTCTTGAAGTTGCAAATCTATAACAACATAAAAAAATTCAACACGATAAAGACGAAGATTTGTTACTTGTGAAACTCTTCGTCTTGATCGTCCTTTAGCTATATATATTTCATTCATATCAGGCATGAGAATCTCATACTTAACACAAAATGTAGATACTTCTTTCAATAAATCAGTCCATCTATCATCTCTCATTGTCTGCAAACGTCGTTTTGCTCGTGTAACTAGACCCACTGCATTTACAATATCTTGCTCTTTCCGTTGTACAGCTTGTGACAATGCATGCATTATTGCCAACACATTTCTCATGAAGTGTAGACTAATGACAAAATCAAAAGATTTCAATAGTCTTAATAGTGAACGAGCTTCAATTCTTTGTTCAGACTTTATTCCATCTTCTGTAATATCTTCAAGAACACTAAGTATTGAAGGAAACATAACAATCATGCTAATCAATGATCCATGGTGTGAACTCTAACGAGTTTCACCAACACGTTTCAAACCAGTTTCTTGATTCAAACCCTTTCCTGTTAAAAGTTCTTCTCTCAGTAGAGCATCAAAAATCTCTTGTGCTTGCTTTTCACGAAGTTTATCACGACGCTTGCATGAAGATTCAACAACATTAATCACATTAGTAACTAAAGTAAAGAGATCATCGATTTGATCAACTTTTTTTACCACACCTACTAATGCTAATTGAAGTTGATGTGCAAAACAATGGATGTAATGTGCAGACTCATTCTCGTTCAATATTAATGCTTGAAGTCCATTGAACTCGCCTGATATGTTATTAGCTCCATCATAACCTTGACCGCGTAGCCTACATGTACTCAATCCATGTCTAGAGAATAATTCATCAATTTTCTTTTTCAATATTTACAACACAAGTGTTCTTCACATGAAGAATTCCGAGGAATCTTTCAATTACTTGCCCCTTCTTGTTAACACAACGTAAAACCACAGACATTTGTTCTTTCACTAACACATCATAAATTCATCAACCAACAGAGCAAAAAAAGAATTACCAATCTCTTTGATGATGCGATTAGTAGTTTCAACTGCACAACAATTTACAATTTGCTTTTGAATATCATGGGAAGTAAGCTTGTTATTTCTAGGAGCATTATCCCATAACTTTTGGAAATCCTCATGTAAACTAGTGAGACATCTCCAAAGTTCTAAATAATTTCCTCAATTGCTTGACTCTTCTGATTCATCATGACCTCGAAAAGCTAATCCTTGTCTTAAAAGAAAGCGAATGATTCTTATTGATGTGTTTAAACGTCTTCTATATTCTCCATCATTTTGACTTAAATGCTTTGCAAATACTGTGGTAATTTGCTCCTTTTCATTTATCAAAGCTTCAAATTTCTTCTTTGCTTGATTGTGAGCACTAGACATACTTCCAACATGAGTTCCAATTCTCTCAGTCTTCTTCCAATTTCTGAAGCCATCAACAACAAAAGCATCATCACCGACACCATCTGGTTTAAAAAGATAGCAAAAAAGACAATAGACAACATCTTTTTTTATGCTATATTCCAACCAATCTTTGTACTTCTCATTAGCAAATAAATCTTCAGTGAACTTTCGATATTGGCCTTGAATCAACCTTGAAGGAAATGCATATCCAAGAGGTTGAGTTGGCTTTCTTAGAAGATAAGCTCTTTGAATTTTATCTCTGTCATTGTAGTGATAACTAGACATCTTTGGTCTTAAACCAGGATCAGTAGGAATATTTTCTAAATCAATTTCTACTTGATGATGCTTTGAAGAAGGCTCAGCTTCTTCATCATTTTGATTTCGTATTCTTGGAGTTTTTGTCACAAATTTATCCATAACT
>JAMKQA010015236.1:0-22525 GCA_024699735.1 Posidonia australis
ATCCACATTTTTCCACATTTATCATGCATTTATTATGATTTATGCACAAAAATCACATGAAACCCATAACAGGGCAAAGGGACGGGAGGAGATCGCGTACCTTGCGCAGGCAACCAGCGACCTTACCCCACCTCCGGCAAGCCAAAAGGGAGGAAGAAGGGCCTCCTTGGCTTGGAAGGAAAACCTAAAAAAAACAAAACGATGACCCGTGGATTGTCCCCCCTGGAAGGAAAAAGGCTAAGATACCCCGAAGGGCAGAACTATGAATATGCTGGCTACTGATGCTGTGGTGCAGAAACTGGCACTCTTGCTGAGATGCATGTACAATCTCTTCTTGCTAGAATCTTTAACCGAATGTGGCATTATTTGCAAAAGGTGAGGACTTATTTGCAAATGTCCAAAACTCAGGGCTTTATTGCAAATTGCCCATTCATGACAACCTTTTGATTGCTGTATTGCCGCCGTGCTGTGACCTTTTGATTCTACTGTATATCAACAAATGTCTGCTTCAAACAAAACTTCCCACATCTTTTGTGGACTAATCTGCAAATTTGCAAAAAAAAAAGGAGGTGGTTTTCTGTAAATTACCCCATTTGGTGTATCCTGCGGGCCATGTACCTGATATTGTATATTCTACTATTGGAGCGTAAACTGTGAGGTGCTAGGGGCTGAAACGTAATTTCCACCGTCGTTTTGCATTTTGAACCTTGACTTATTTATAAGTGGGTCCCATTGGAGAACTGCCATAACTGTCAAAGAACATTCTCCACTTCTATTCCTACCTACTGGGAATGTAATGGGCTCATGTTGCTTGATTTCTCTCTGTTCTGTTGTTTTGCTTGATTTCACATTTCCCAAGCAACACCTAACACCATACCTACTCATCCATTTAAGAAGAAACTTCTTAACACACGTGCCTCTTCTTCTTCCTCATTCCCCTTCTCAAACGAAACCCATCCTTCTCGTTCTCCTCTTTTCTTCTTCTCCCCTCCTCCTCTCTTCGTCGGGGGGCATCGTGCGGTGGTGGCGCGGTGACGTGCGACAGCGGCTGATCGGCGGTGGCATGGATCGGACCCTCCGAGACTGGTTGGAAAGAGGATCACTGGCGGAGGTAACCTCTCTTCCTCTTGATCTCCCATTCCATGTGCTTGCCTTCCCCTCTCGTTTTTTTTGCCTTGTCGACGGCTGAATGGGCTCCAGTGAGAAAAGGGGTGGCTCCGGCAGTTGATGGCTTGGGCTCGGTAGTGTGGAAACGCTGGTGGAGTGTAGGTTGCGAGGAGCAATGGCCAATGGGCTGGCTTGGGCTCCTTGTGAGAAAGCTTCGGTGGTCATGGATGCGCGATGGCGGACCAGAATGATGGTGCAGGTCACTGGTAGTTGTACGGTGGCGGGTCGGCGATGTGGGGATGAGATACTGGTCGTGAGGTGGCGAGCTGAGTGGTGGTGGACAGAGGTTGCGGTATGCCTGGTGGCATGCTGGCCGTGAGATGGGTCTGCCTTGGTGAGGGGTTGATTGCGTGGTGATGACTGTGGCAGGAAAAGGGGTGATGGAAGGCTGTGAAGATGGTGGTGGTGGCCGTGGTTTTTGGTGGTAGGTGGGCAATGGGTTGGTTATGGTTGTGATGGGAGTCTGTGAAGAAGGTGGCGGTATGCGTAAAACTCTGATTGTCGTTGCTATGCCATACGTGCCATGCTGCTATTTATGCCATTTCTGATTTAGATGTCATGCTGTAAAAATGTGATTTCATTTTCTGATTATTGGTCACTTTAATCATTCATCTGCTGACCCATGCTTGAATAATAGCCCACACAGAATGTTCCATGTCTGACCCCTCTTGTCTTTAACTTACATGCCTGAATAGCAAGAGCATAAAATATTGTCACATAATTTGCACATTTTCACGTAACACTAAGCTGTCACTGTATGCCTGCTTGTACTTGTATTTCTGCCACTATATGCCGTAATGCTTTGAATGCTATGCCCTTTGCTATTATGCCAATGAATGTAATGCCACATTTGACATTGACTTGGGGCTCTACCATGCTTACATATTTTGCATTCGTCATGCCTGCTGCTGCTGTTTAACTCTTGGTTCGGTTTTTTTCCTTTTCCGTAGGATGACCCAGTTCCCGAGGAGGGGACCCCACAATCTTCGCTGGACACGCCTTTTAGTTCTCGTCCCAGGCGGTGAGGCAGTTCCTCGAGGTCACGGGCCTCTAGTAGCTCAACTCCTGCTGTCCCCATTGAGGTAAACCCAAAACTGGTGGAAAATGCATATATAAGTCTGGTGTTTTATCTGACTAATGCATTTTCAGGAGTCCAGCAATTTTGAGGGGCGGCTGCTAAGTGACTATCACATCTGCGAGGGTCCAGATTTTGGGGTAATCTTCTTGCTTTAACAAGCTTTATTTGCTCTCGACTTGGCATTAATTTTGTTCTTGACATTTCAGGAGGGGGATGCAAACCGGATCATGCGGTGCCACTGGGGCCCGATGCTTGACCATTTTCACCGTCTGCCGGATTTTCTGTAGGACTTCCTCCTACACCGCTCCCCATTTGGAGGTTTGCTTCGTATACCCATCATACATGGCCATTATAACTTCTTCAGGGCTTTGGTGGAAAGGTGGAGGTTTGAGACGCACACCTTTCACCTTCCATTCGGGGAGCTGACCGTCCTGCCTGATCAGTGGGCTTTGTTGACGAGTCTTCCTTTCGGTGATGAGCCGATTATAGGTGAGACCACTCACGGCCTACACCTTGCTCCTACGCACTTGGGTCGTGTCCCCCTAAAGCCACCTCGGGGAAAGTACATGATCACTGTGGGGTGGCTGAGAGAGTGGGCAAATTCTGGCCCAACCCTGAGCCTGACAGCGAAGAGGCGGACTTTGTACTGAGGCATTTCCTACTGGAACTGCTAGCCATGATGTTCTGTGAGTCGTCTGCTTACTGCATTCATGCCGATTGGATAGCATACTTAACCAATCTGGAACATTTGGACCATTATGACTGGGCCGGCGCTAGTTATACCTGGCTGATCTATGGGCTTGACAATGTGGTTAAGCTTGGGCATCGCTCTTATATGGGGCTATACCCTATGCTGACTGTAAGTATTTGCTTTCATTACTTTTGCAAAACAAAATTCCTTTATGCTTAATATTTGATAAACTGACTTCTGCCTGCCATTTCCAGTATTGGATCATGGAGCATATCACCAGAGGGCATAGTTTCGGCCGCCTTCGGGACGAGCTTCTGCCCCTTCCCTGCCAGTGGGTCAAGCTTGACCATCAGGCTACTGCTGGGGTCTATAGTTACGAGTCCTACCGGTATCTGCTGGACCTGGTATAACTCGAGGATGTAAGTTTCCCTTCCTTTTTATGTTGTATCCTCTAATGCTTGCTTAGATTGCTTATATATTTCTCTTGCTTTATAACAGGTTCATCTGCGCCCGTTCTCTAGATATGATGGCTTTGACTGGGCTCCCCTGAACTCTGGTCGTGTTCTTAAGCACAAGCAGGTGAAGTTCTATTGCATGAAGAAGTCAGCCTATTTCCTTCCGAGGCGCGTGCGGCATCAATTTATGAACGAGTTCTGCATTCTTGCCCCTCCTCCTCCTGATATGGATCGCCCGGCTACGACTCGTTCAGTTGCTAGAAGCTGGCATGTAGCAGCCATAATTTCCCAGGACAGACACGTCCTTCGAAAAGTTAACTACACAGACTATCTGGCTTGGTACAGGAGTGTGGGGAAGCCGTACCTATTTGAGGAGGCAGTGCGGGACAACCAACGCAGGATGTGGTATGCCTCTGACTGGGCCAAGGTACACGATTACCACTTTTGCTTAATATTGCTGGTATGTGAATTATATAAGTCTGACATTTGTCACAATCCATAAGGCTTTGAAGAACAATTTGGCACCTTTTATGCCGATATCCGTCGGAAGAGGGTAAGACTTTTACTTTGCAAATTATCATTTTCAGCTCAAAGCACGCCTAACATATCTGTTACTTTGAAGGAACTACGCTGGCGTAACATCATCCAGGTATGTCTCTCTTTCTGTTTTTGTTACTTTCCCTTATAATTCTGACTGCTAACAAAAAAAACTTTGATATTGCAGCAAGACTTCCCAGCTCAGGAGGTGAATGTAGCCAGTAGCGGGGATTTCACCATGGAGGCATCTGAGGAGGACCGCTCAGATACCGAGGTTACCTAGAGGGTCCGAGATTCTGCTCCCCGTTCCCAGGTTGCTGCAGCTGCTCAGTGGTCGCGCCGAATCACCAGACGAGGCACCCGTCTCTTGGCCGAATACTTCCAAAAGGCGGCATCTGACGAGGAAGATTCAGACGAAGAGTTGCTTTTTATATTTTGCAGTTCTTTCAAAGCTTTGTAACAACAGTGGAATATTGTAACCTACTTTGAAATTTTAATAAAAATCCAGATTCTATGATGTGCCCCTCGAGGTTTTGTCTGTGTAAGATTCTCTATGTAGGTTTAAATAAATGGCACCGATTTGGCGAGGTCCATATTTCAGGGGAGGTGCTGCTAAAATTTGCAGCCATTCCAGGCGCCACCTAGGTGCGCCCTTCAGATGTGCCTCTAAAAATGGCGAGTTTGTTTTCCTTTTTTGCTGAAACCCCATTCATTTTCCTATATAATCTCGCATTCAGCGAGTTGTGCCGCCGTCTTTTCTGAAAAGAACAGCGTTGGATCCTTGCCTCTAGCTCCTTTCTTGATCTTTTTTGAGCACCGGCTGCGTTATACTCTGCATTACAATGGTATGCACTTCTGTATATATGCATTTTCTGCTATTTTTCTGTTGATTTCTTGTGCTTTGCTACAGATTTTGCATTCTGTGATTCTATCCTGGCTCTATGGCAACATATTCTGAATATGTCTCTAGATTTTGTATATGCTTTTTGTATTATATTCTGCTGGATTGTGATGCTTGCCCACATTTATGTCAAATTCTGCCTTTTTACTGCCATATCTGACCCAAATCTGTGTTCACAGAGTTATCCCACCATGGTGACACCAAAACATTGCTCAGATGCTCTACGCGGCTGGATTGACGCTTTAACAGCTGCTGATCATGAGCAATTACGGATCTTGGGTATTTCCTCCTCCCTTCTAAGTATAGCTAAGGTGGACGTTAACTGGCTTCTACTGTGCGCCATGACTCGATTTTGGAAACCGGCCTTGCACATTTTCCTCTTTGGGCAGGTAGAGATGACTCTGACTTTGGAGGAAGTCAGTCGGATTTGTGGCTTGTCACCATTCATGTCCCCTCCAGTCTTTACTTGTCATGATAGCTATGTTCATGTTGTGAGTTGACTTACGGGCATGGCCAGAAATGTTTGTGAGGAGAGACTTATCTGCAGAGATGGATCTACAACCATGGTGCGCTTGGACTATTTTGATGAGAACATCGGTGCCCGTTCTTCCTTGGGCATCCTGTGACTTTATAGCTTTGTGCTGCGTTTCCTCGAGGAGCTTATTTTTAGCCATGGCCGGATGACTGTGGCAATCGAGGTGGCAGAAATAGCCTGGGCGATAGTTGTTCGTTAGATTGATTTGGCTCCTGTTCTTCTTGCTGAAACCTATGTTGGTTTGAACCGGGCATTGAAGAGCTACCACCATTTTCATGGGTGTGGTGCCCTGGTACAGGTAAATAAACCATTTTATATTTAAATATTCTGCTGTGCTTTTCTTAATCATGATTCCTTTTTTGCCAGGTTTGGTTTGCTGTCCATATGAGAGTGAAGATTCTGCACCCTCGACCTTCTGCCTTTGAAGCTTATAGCCGCACTCATCATTCAAGGACACTTCCAGGTGTGCATGAGCTGTGCAGCAGACTGCAGAATCTTGCTGAGGATTCAGTAACATGGTGCATTATATCCTTAGCGTCGAGAACCTTTACTGCCTTTTTCAATGCCAGGAATATGTGGCTCATGGTTCTTCCTGGGTTTACGGGAGGCGTGGAGTATCACCCTGTGCGAGTCCTTCACCAGTTTGGCTTTTGCCAGGATTCTATTGAGCAAAGTCCCTGCCTTGACCGGTACATGAGGTATATAGTTGGCTCAAATGCAACAACTTCAATGTTGGCCCATAAGATGCGTGCTGGCATCAAGTCCTCTGATCTTGCCATTACTGAAGGTTCCGGTTGTACGGTGGAATACGAATCCGAGATACGGGAGACATGGCCTTTGAACGAGGTCCCACCCAGCGGCACTTATTTCACAGGGGCTAGCAGTTCAAAGAGGCCCAGAGTTGATTAGCAATACATGATCAGTGATGGACCACAATAAGAATTATTGGCATTTATGACATCTTGCATTGCTTGTATTTGTTCATGTATTTCCACAACTGCTTTCAAGATTAAATAACCAGCATGCCCCTGGTCTCAGATTCTTCCAATTAAGGAAACGACTAGCATGCCCCTAGCCGAATGCCTATTTGCCCATACCATGACCAAAAAAGGCAGCTGGCATGCCCCTGGTCGGAATACGGACAAAACACCTTGCAAAGTAAATGCAATAATGCTTGACTAAAAACTAAATGCTGTGCAAAAAGTGTGAATGCAGAGAGAGGGTTAATTGATATATTGGTGCCCTCAGCGCCAAGGAAGCCTGTTTTGCCTGTTGTAAGAGGTGACACTGTCCTCGACTCATGTGGCACTAACCTAGGCACTTAGGCTTATTTGTGGCTCTCCTTCAGATTTATGGGCTTCATGTCAAATTCTTGGGGCCCTATATCTACTTTTTTAAGGATTCATTTTCTTTTCTCCCTCATAAGTATGCTAAACCTACCCTATTCCTGCTTGGAGGTAAAATACACTTAGGCTGAGAAGGTGGCTGCTATTTCCCTTGTGTTGAAGGGGTGGCTAGTCCCTTTGATCATGTGGGCTTAGTAGGTGCATGCTCCGACTCCTCTCCAAGTTATATGGTAGGAGTAAGGTTGTTCACATGCCTCTCTCAGTGGAGCTTAGCTTCTGTCTACTACTTCTATCTTCCTATTTTCTTTTATGCTCCAAGGTCAGTTTATTTTTTGTTTAATGCTCACACTCTCTCTAGACCTAACATTTTTACTCCCTCTGGAGATATAGGTCCCGTGGGGATTTGTTCATTTAGCCCATTTCTCTGAAATCTCTCTCACACCCTAAGCTTCTAGGGTAGTAGCACATGAGGAGGACTTGACATGTCTTACGTAGGCAGGCTTCCAATTTTCGTCATCGGGCATAATGATGTTATGCAAAGAGAAAAGGTGCAGGAGATTATTCATGTTTATGGTAGGATGCACTAATCTAAAATATTAGTAGTTGAAAAAGAAGAAGCATGAAAATGCATGGCTCATGGTGCAAGGCGTTAGGATTGACTAAGAGTCACTGATAGTACTTCTTTAAGTAGGAGGCATTGACAGGCTCTGACTGCTCTCTATGGTCCATGCCTTCAAGAATGATTGCACCCCCTAACAGGGCCTCCTTAGGCCTAAATTTTCCCCGTGCATCGGGTAAATGAATGGCACGCAAAACCAAGTCTCCTTGTTCAAAGCTTCTAGGACGGACTTTCTTCTGATATGCCCGGGCCATTCTCTTCTGGTAGCATTGGGCATGATGCAGAGCTTGTAATCTATGTTCATCAATCAAATCTAGATGAACATAACGATCTTGTATCCACTCTGCCTCTTCTAATTCTGCCTCCTTCAAGATCCTTAACGATGGAATCTCGACTACAAAGGGAAGGACCGCCTCCATGCCATACACCAAAGAGTAAGGTGTTGCTCCTGTTGACGTCCGAATGGAGGTCCTGTAGGCCCATAATGCATAAGGCAACTTCTCATGCCAATCTTTATGAGTCTCGGCCATCTTCTTCAAGATTTTCACCAGATTCATATTAGCCGACTCCACTGCCCCATTCATCTGAGGTCGATAGGGGGAGGATTTGTGATGTCTGATCTTGCAACTCTAGAGGAAATCCTCAACTCTCTTTGCTATAAAATTAGTTTCGTTGTCTGAAATGATAGCAAATGGAACCCCATATCTGGCGACAACATTATTCATGATGAATTTCTCTGTAACAGCTGTTGTGACTGCTTTGTATGATGCCGCCTCGACCCATTTTGTGAAATAATCGATGGCTACCAGGATGTAACGGTGCCCACTGGATGCAGCAGGATGAATGGCCCCGATAACATCAAATCCCCAGGTAGAGAATGGCTAGGGCGATGACATGCTATGCAATTGTTGCGGGGGAGCATGTATAAAATTGCCGTGTATCTGGCAGTTATGGCATCTTCTGACAAATTGGCAACAGTTCGTTTCCATGGTGGACCAGAAATACCCTTGTAGCATAATTTTCTTGGCTAGGAGAACCCCATTCATGTGTGGACCGCAGGTGCCTGCGTGGACTCTCAACATTAGCATATCCGCCTCCTTTTTGTCTACGCACCTGAGAAGCATCTGATTATAAGACCTTCTGTATAGTTGCCTGGCCTCGAGCACATATTTGGATGCTAACCGTGTCAATGTCTTCTTATCTGATGCAAAAATGCCGGGAGGGAAACTGCCAGACTCCAAAAAAGCTTTAATATCATTATACCAAGGCAGTTCAACAGATGATGGTGCCTCTTGGATATGCATACAATGTGCTGGTTGTTCAATGCATGTGACTGAAATGTCTATAGCCCGTGCCTCTGGGAGTGATAACCATGATGCCAGAGTTGCCAGAGCGTCTGCATATGCATTCTTGGCTCGTTTCATGAAGGAAAATTTGACATCTTCAAATTCTTCAGTCAATTTCAACAAATGTTCATGATATAGTACGAGCTTCTGGTCCTTTGTCTTCCAGTCGCCATTGACTTGTGAAATAACCAGCATTGCGTCGGCAAACACGTGGAGTTCCCGGGCACCTTGGTCCCTTGGTACTTGTAAGCCTAAAATGCAGGCCTCATATTTGGCTTCATTATTGGTGCATTCAAATGTCAGCTTCCTTGCAAAGGGAATAAGCTGTCCTTGTGGCGTTGCTAGAACTGCACCGATGCCTCTTCCTCATTTATTGACTGCACCATCGAAGTACAAACACCATTGATGCTCATTCTGAGGCCCTTCCAGCTCCTCCTCGCCCATTGCAAACAATATATCTTCATCTGGGAACTGGGTCTACAAAGGCTGATACTCTGGTAAAGGTAAGTCGGCCAAATGATCTGCCATGGCTTGTCCCTTTATGGATTTCTATGTGACAAAGGTGATATCGTATTGGGATAACATCACCTGCCATTTGACACATCTGTCCACTAAAGCTAGCTTCTGAAATAGATATTTCATAGGGTCATGCCGACACAACAACAAGACTGGATATGCCATCATATAATGCCGGAGGCGCTGTGTGGCCCACACCAGGGACAAGCAGACTTTTTCTATTGGGTTGTATTTCACCTCGTTGTCACTGAACTTTTTGCTGAGGTAGTAGATAGCTTTTTCTTTGCGCCCAAATTTATCATGCTGACCCAGAACTGCACCCATAGAATGCTGTGTTGTGGAGAGATATAGTAGCAAAGGGCGCCCTGGTGCAGGGGGAACTAAATTTGGAGGCTTTACTAGAAGCTGCTTGATTTTACCGAAGGCCGCTTGACACTCATCATTCCAGCAAGTCTGGGCGTTCTTCCTCAGTAGCTTGAATATAGGCGTAAGCTGTGCAATGAACCTACTGATATATTGTAGCCGGCCTAATAAACCACGAATCACTTTCTTAGTGGTTGGGGGAGGCATGTCAATAATAGCCCTGGCTTTGTGGAGGTCCACTTCATTTCCCCTCTGACTGATGATATAACCTAGTAACTTTCCAGAGGATACCCGAAATGCACATTTGTTGGGGTTCAGACGGAGCTTATACTTTCGCAGGCGCTCAAACAACCTTCTTAAACAAGAGAGATGGTCCTTGGGCTCTTTAGATTTAGCAATCATGTCATCCACATATACTTCAACCTCTTGATGCATAAGATCGTGGAATAAAGCTGTCATGACCCTCTGGTATGTTGCACCTGTATTCTTCAACCCAAATGGCATCACTCTGTAATAGAAGACTCCCTATGGAGTGATGAAAGATGTCTTCTCCATATCTTCCTCAGCCATTCTGATTTGGTTGTATCCGGAAAAACCGTCCATAAAAGACAACATCTTATGCCCTGCAGTGTTGTCTACCAAAATGTCAATGTGAGGGAGCGGGAAATCATCTTTGGGACTTACTTTGTTGAGATCTCGATAATCTATGCACATGCGAACCCGTCCATCCTTTTTCGGCACTGGCACCACGTTGGCGAGTCATTCAGGATACAGCACAACCTTGAGAAAGTTGACTTTGTGCTGTTTCATAATCTCCTCTTTAAGCTTTAAAAGCCATTGGGGTCGCCATCTACGGAGCTTCTGTTTGACTGGCTTTGAATTGGGTATTAGTGGTAATGTGTGAACTACCACTTCAATGTCTAATCCCACCATGTCATCATAGCTCCATGCAAAGACATCTACATATTCTTTTAGAAAAGCCATCAACTCCGCCTTTGCTTGCGGTGATAACTTGGCACTGATGCGTGTTTCTTTTATTTCTTCTGTCGTGTCGAGGTTGATAAGCTCCATTTCCTCTTCTACATGAAGATTTGGGCCTCCTGGATCATCATCATAGAATGGAATCTGTGACGGCTCATCCTCATTATCTACCTCATGTACCTCATCCTCTTCTTCATAGGCAATCAGCTCTGACAGGATTTCTCTTTCAAATGCTGGGTCGGTTATGTCAATTGAGAAAACTTCCTCTGATTCTGCACCCTAATGGTGTTTAAGGATTGTCACAGTGACCTTCATGTTTCTGTATCGACATTGTGCTACTTCTTCAGTTTCCCTGTCTGGATGACCCGAGGAGCTAGGAGTCCCTGCCTTTGATGTTGATGCCTCCTTATTTTTGGTTTTTCTTGTTAGCTATACAAAATTCTGCTTGCTGGCGGCTGCTTTGCTGTAAACTGGTGAGGCGGTCGTCACCTGTCCTACTCGTGTTTGATTCAAGGTTTTGATCCTCACCCTCAAGGTGAGGCTTATATTGCCAATACCAACTAGACTCACCTCCCGACTGACAGGAGATTAACTCCAATGGTCTAGTATCCCTTCCGTCTGTTTCTCGCAGGACCATAATTTAGACATGGTCCTGGGGTGGTGTTGGTGCTTCTGCTGGTGGTGCTGTAGCAACTGCTTTGCCCTTTCTTATGCGATCATGCTCTGCCAGATCTTCTACAAGCACATCTAGCTGCTCCTGAAATAAGAGGTCTAGATCCCCGATGTCATCATCTAAGTCTGCTTCTTGGACCACAATCTGGGCTGCTAACTGCTTTGTCTGTCTAATGTTCTGCATGATCACCTGTCGTATACCCTGCTGCTCTAGCCAGTCGCCGTCCTGATACGAATGCTCTAGGCAGATCCAAGCTGATGGTGCTGACACTGCATATGAACTGTGGTTCAGATTCATAATGCTTGCGCTAATAAAGTTGGATATATCTCGTGGAATAATCATATTGGAAGACTTACCCTGGCGTTGTGATCTCTTCCTCTGGCAGCATCGTTCATAACCCAAACCGTCTCACTCGACCCATTCTTCGGCCTCGATCGGCTCGGTGATTCCTTGACTATAAAGCCCAGAGGCGATCCTTTCTCGTATCCCCATTTGCGACACAGGTTGTCGACCATCAAATGGGGGTTGCCAGAAGTGGCCAAATGGCCGGCAAGCTCTGAGGATGGAATAAAATTAACCGGCTCAAACCGATTAACCCGATAAAGGGCATCGGAAGGTTTAGGCTTGAAGTGAATGGTCTGAGCGGCTAGAGCTGAGACTGACTCAACCTTCTCCATATCTTCTGCCAGGACAACAACAACATTGTCATCCCAGCAAAACTTAATCATACGATGGAGGGTTGAAGGAATGATTTGATGCTTGTGAAGCCAAGGGCGCTCAAGCAACAAATTAAAAGAAGGTTCGATATCTACGACGTAGAACTCCACGTCGAAGCGAGCAGGGCCTATAGTCAGGGGAATGATCAGGACTCCAAGTGCATCATGATGCGTATTATCAAAAGCTGTCATCCCTTTCACAGCTGGTGTAATGTCCTCGGACTTGAATCCAATTGCACTTGCTGTGCGCAAGGGGCAGACATTAAGGCCTGCTCCATTGTCCACCAATGTGAGGGGGATGCGGAAGCTTTGATACTGCACAGTGATGAACAAGGGAGAGTTATGATTGGTGCCAGAGGGAGGTAACTCTAGGCTAGAGAAGGAGATAACCTGAGGTGTCGCTATCATTCCTACCATGTTTTCCAGGGTAGCAGGCTCTATAGTTTGGAATACACGGGCTGCTTGAAAAACCCTAAGGAAAGCTTCTCTGTGTTCAACCGATGTATGGATTAGGTCCCAAATGGAAATATCGGCTTTAACCTTCATAAGCTGGGCAGTGATGTCAGCTGAAGGTTGGCTGCTAGTGGTAGGATTGGATGGTGCTACTCTAGGCATAGGTGGTTGAGGAGAATGTGCTTGGAGTTGGGCAGGGGCTACTGCTACAGGTGCTGATGACCTAAATGGCTGGGCTTGTAACTGGTTAGGGATTAGGGTTGAGGGGTTAAGCGGCCTAGCTGCTGGGGGTTTGTACACTCTGCCTGATCGTGTCACTTCTGCACACATCCTTGTGGCATAATTGTACGGAACACGATGCGTGTCATGGGTTAGAGTAACAACAATCGGGGGACGGTCTGCTAATTGTACAGGTGCGGTTGAAGGATATGGGCGAGTAAGGGTGTAAACTTGAGGATGCCAGGAGTATTGGTGAGGGTACCGGTGGGCCTGAGGGTGTGCTGGCTGACATGGCCCAGATTGGGGCCAGGCGGATAAATAAACTGGAGTTGGAGGCTGGAGATATACTACAGGTGGCACCTCAGAGTATTCCGACTCGACGATAGGATGGATCATAAAAACAAATTCCTCGAAGTTATCGAGGAAAGAACGATACAACTGGTGGGGAAAAGGGGACGACTCAAGATGAATCAAGTCGGTTGGGCAGATAGGGGAAGAGACAGACTCAGATGGAGCAGAAGAAACAAAATTGACTCCCGAGGAACCTGGTGCTCCAGGAGAAGGATGTTGTGGCAAGGGTTGACTAACTATGTTGGGGTGTGCTGGCTGTGCTGGAGCGGCTACTGGGGTATGTGCTGGGGTGGCTGCCTAGGTATTAATCACTATGACCTTCTGGTCAATCAAATCCTGGACAGCGTCCCTAAGTGTCAAACAATTGTCCGTCGAGTGGCCAGCCACCCGGTGGAAATTGCAGAACGCGTTGGCATTGTACCAGGCTGGCAGCGGATTAGGCGGAGGGTGCACCTCAGGTAGCCTCGGCAAGGATGCGACTTTAGGGAATATCATGCTCAAAGGCTCCACCAAAGGGGTATAGTGGCGCTAGTCACGGCGTTGTCGCTTCGGTTGTGGATGTGCCAACGGTGGGCGCGTCCTAGTCGGTGGGTTAGGATATACTGGTGTGGTAGTGGGGGTAATGTGTGATGCATGCTGGGCTCTAGGTGTAGGCATGGGTGCATAAACTATTTGGCGCTGTGGGGGCGGGCGGACATTTACCGGAGCAGCAAGGGATCTGATATAAGAAACAGTATTTTTGGAGGGATCCCGCCTCCTGGGTGGATTGACATTGTTGTTGTTGTTGTTATTGCCGCTGCTAGGGCCACTATGTGAGGCAGTGGCCTGTTTGGCAAATGCAGAGAGTGCTGGAAAACTGCCGCCGCGCAATGAACTCTCAACACGGGCGCCCGCCCGAAGCAGTGCAAAGAAAGTGGTGACAGGTTGAATGCTAAGCAGAGCCCCGACCGCTAGCTGTGCTCCCCGGATCACTATCTCAATAGACTCCTCGTCGGAGGGTCTATCTTTGACTTGTGAAGCCAAAGAGCGCCAACATCCAAGATACCACCCAAATGTCTCTTGGGGTCTCTGCTTGAGAGCGATAAGTCCTCCCGCTTAGGGACTAAGTTGAGGTTGAAGGAATACTACTCCAGGAACGCCTGTGTAAGGTCGTCCCAAGTCCTAATGGTGGCCATGTTGAGGGAAGTGAACCACTTCAACATGGGTCCCGTAAGACTCTTCTGGAATAGGCGGACTTTTCGTCAGCCTGGAGCTGAGCGAGGTCTCCGCAATAGGCTTTGAAATGGGCAATTGGGCAGCCCCTACCATTGTATTTTTCAAATTTCGGAATATGAAAATTCGAGGGGAGATTCGCCTCTGGGAAATAACAGAGGTCTTAGAATTGGTAGGACTGGCGAACCCCACCTTGCACTTGTCGAAGAGTGCATTCCAGATCATTTACTCTCGTGAGGAGAGCATCTAGAGCTACTGCAGCTGTGGACTGTGCAGTAGAGGCAAGTGCCGCGTACACTGTATGGGTCGCCCCTAAGGGCTCCTCTGGATCCACCATTCCGCCGTCTGGTGCTACGGTAGGATGGCCAGTGTACCCGTGCATCGGTGCAGTGTGCTATGGGATAAAGGATGAGGCCCTTGTGTGATAAAAAGGGGAGGATAATGCAGGGGGTGGTGCAATGAGTGGTGCAGAATGTGGGAGCAAGAGCTGTTGGACCAGGATGGTATCTGGTACAATGCTCATGGATGGTAGTGCTCCTGCCGGCCTAGGGGGCTGGCCACCAGATAGGAGGGATGCATGCTGTGGTGGGTGCTGTGCTGGTGTAACAAAAGGTAGTGTCGACACCCCTATTGCCGGAGAGACAAGGGATGACGACGGCTGTGGAGGGAGTGTAGTGGGTGCAAGCTGTGGTCCTAAGGCCGGTTGCACAGGCAACTCGGGAGCCAGGAAGGATAGAGCTGAAAAGGGCTGGAGCGCTAGTGCTAATCCCTGCAACTACTGGGCGAGGGCCGACATTTGTTGCAGTTGCACGGCTATGGATCGTCGCTAGTGGCTCCGAAGAATGGAGGCAAGATAGGGGAGGAAACAAGATGCTGAGATCCTAGTTGTCCGAACTGGGGGGTGGCTACTACAGAGACAGCTGCAGTGGGAGGAGGGATAGTAAACACATAGCCCTGAGGTGGGACAGACTCAACTGCTGTGGCCCCAACAGCAGGAGAAGACTAGGCAGGTGGTCCCAAAGGTGGGGTTGCCACAGGGACACGGAATTGAGGTGGTGGAGGTCCTCTAGAAGCTAAGGCAAAAGTGGAGGCAGCAGTGATGACTGGAACAGACACAAAGGAAGAGTGTCTCGAGGCGGGGACTTCCTCCTAGATAGCAAGGGAAAGGGACTCGCTAGCATGCTGGGCCATCGTGGATCGCGAGCGAGTAAGGATTGGACTGTGGCTGGGAAGGATAGGACGGATCCTAGGACGAGCTATCGTCGAAAGTGACGAATAACTCGGGAGATGCGATCGAGAATAAGATCGCAAATGGAGTTAGTGAAAGGAAGGGTCTAGAGCTCAAGCTAAGGAAACTCACAGACCAAAAATCTTATGCACATAAACAAACAAGTTAGAAAAGATGCAATGTTTATGGTGGTATGAGATGCAAATGATTGCTTCTAGTATGCACTCTCTCACCAACTAGGGATGTCCTATTAAGCTGTCTACTCTAGGTTCACATATGGGTGAATAGGTCTCTGACTCAAGTTTAGAAAAAATAAGGTCCCCGTTCTAAATCTTGGCCATAGCCTAGGCAGTGAACGGGTGGTGCTTTCGGGGCCTCGTCCTCTGCTAAAGCAGTAGACTGTACCCTCTACTACACCGACACGACCCCGGACAAGGGGGGACAAACCCGATTTTTCATCCCACGCCAAAGCCATAGGATGAGCCACTGAAAAATGTCCTTCGCAGACTGTATAGGCGATCCTAGGATAGGAGAAGATGCATGCCCTATATGATGTATGCAAAGTATGCTTTAAGTTTTTACTTGCAAACTTATTGGACCGCGGGGGAAATTTGCAATTTGTCACTAGTTTGCCTGATTTATTGATTTTGGTTTTCATGTTTTCATTAACCGAATGGGGAGAGCAAACATGTCTCTAATATCCTAGGCATGGCATGTACAAAAAAGGGAAATAAACATGCAATTTAGCCATGGATTAACAAACAGAAGTATGTACACATTATGTGCAATAGTGGTGACTTGGCAACCGTGTAGAAGGAAAGAACAACATTACAAAAGGCATGCATGCAAAAAGACACCACTAAAAAGGATAAGTATAGCATGGAAAAAAGTAGGCAAGGAGAAAGCTGAAGCAAAAGAGAAATCAAAACAAAGTCGGGATCTGGTTATCCCCTGTGGAGTCGCCAGTTCCTGTAACCATGTCGGCGACAGCCTCGAGGACTTGATGCGAAAGGACAAATACAAGAGGGTCGGCAAAGTCACGGCAAAAAAGCAATAAAATAAAAATGTAAATGCAGGAGTCGCCACCTAGTCTATTAAAATGGAAGACGAGGAAAACCATATAAAACATACAAATCATACATTCGAAAAGCAGGTCATAAACCAGAAATGGGTAAGGATCCCTGTTACGCACGCGGAAGGTATTAGGCACCCTCATGCGCTCGATAAATCGGTCTTCTATTGGTTTTTCATTTGCTTATGAAATGTCGGCTTTTCAGCCTTTTTTGTACGCCTGAGGGCGATATGCCATGCCATGCTATTGTGTGTGGTGTCTAAAATACGGGTGCATGATGTGCAGGGGTGTGTCCTAATGCTCAGAAGTATCACTTGTATGTCGGGTCAAGTGTCGATGTAAAGTCATTGCATGAATAAAATCAAAGATATATCAATTTTGAGTGATTTTTCATCCCTGCTTTGCTACATGCCAAATGCAATATAACATGCATAAAAATGGCTAAAAATAGGGCTATGCCTTCCTGATATATCAAGGAAGAAAACCAGGGAAAAACCCAGAAACAAATCAAATCGAGAATGCATGCTAAAACCATATAAAAGCCTGCCGTGTGCTACTGAAAATAGGCTGATGCGCTTGTTTGGTGCGCCAGACTGGTGCTCCAGTTTGGTGCGCCACCTATGTGCTCCTGTGTGGGCCAGAAAGATGTGCTGAGGGAAAATAGAAATCCATGCAGTGCTAAATCACATGAGAATGCATTCTGCAAAGTATGCAATGTAAAATCCTTCGCAAAACTTGAAAAACATGCTTTAAAAGTGAAAGAAATGCAAGTGTAATGACTTGTGGACCTTGTGCTCAAGGGTCAATAGCCTCACACAAAACCCCACCTATTTATGCTAAAATGAAAGAAGCAAGACTCAGCCATGTCACTGGATCATGGGCTAATGCACAAGGATCTCCACGTAGGAGTAAAGTGCAACCAGCCTACCAGATTCTGACCAAGGACTGAATATCCAAAGGAAGAAAACAACTAGAAAACAATCTTGCTGTAAACTGAAAAAACATGTCTGCAAAACCATGGAATATCAAAGAACGAGCAGTAAAAGAATCAGGCTCAAAGTCATTCAGAAAACCATGCAAACAGGTATGCAAAAGTGAATGTTTTGCTCTTTGACCAGTCTGGTGCCCCTGAATGGTGCGTTAGAGTGGTGCTCTGGGTTGGTGCACCACTCTGGTGTGACACTTAGGTGCTTCCTAGAAAATCTGGATCAGACTGCATTCTGATCTAGAATCTGACCCAGAATAGAGATGGGTGATCTATACTACTGCAGGTTGATTCATGCAGATGTTAAAAGCTGAAAGCATGACAGGATGCATATGATCAAAGTCATCTTACTATCATTTGATTAAAAACAAGATGATTTAATGGGTTCATGGCAGAAACGCATACAAAATGCAAAAGAACAAACATGAAACAAGTAGACCCAACAAAACATATGTAAGTGATAATCATACCAAGAATATCTCTACTGCATAACTTAATATTTAGGTGCTTGGCATGGATCTACATGCAAAGAAATAGTAAGAAAAAGATAGCTCATATGGGCAACATAGTGCAGATTTTTATGCTAGAAACAAAGTAAACATGCTTGCAAACAAAAGTGTAGATTTTCATGGAGAGCATCTTGCAAGGAGGACAAGTAAATTCATCATAGAAATCTCATGAAAACACAGAAAAATCAGACCCCATGTGTGGAATTTCTAGCATGCTTTACTCCAATGCACAAGAACAAGAACTTAATGGAAAAGTGGGAAGGGCCTATCTTGTCGAAGATGTTCCTTAAAAAAAAAGACCCAAGATAATAAGCTCCTTGATGCTTTGGAAGGACTGAGAATATCTCTGGATGAAGGAAAAGCTTGAGAGCTCAAGTGGATAGCTACAGAATTCTGGAGAAGGCTGGCTATAGCTGTCTGTGTCCCTATCCCTCTCAAGATGATCAACCCCCTCAAATGGTTGCCTATGGGGTCTATATATAGGGATTTCTCAAGGGTAACTCTTGGGAAAGCAAGGAGCCTCGCAGAAGAAAAGCCTGGAAGATTCCATGGCATATTCGTTGGTGGAGGTAACAGCCATGGGACGTGGAAAGCCAGCAGCCAGTAGCCTAAGAAATGGCTGGGCGCCAGGTATGTGCGCCAGGTAGGTGTGCTAGCTAGGTGTGCTAGCTAGGTGTGCCAGGTTGGTGTGCTAGCTAGGTGTGCTAGCTAGGTGTGCCAGGTTGGTGTGCTAGCTATGTACTCTCCCTTACTTGTCTGGATTTCTAGTTGGGTTGTGGGCCTGCTATAGGTTTTAATTTGGTTTAGCTAATAGGATTCAAGGGTTAGCCACATCCAAAGCAACATCTGGAAAGCTTATCTATGAGTCACCTCAAAATCGGGGTGTCTACACAAACAAATGACCGTTGTGTTGAATTTTAGAGTGGGGTTAGGAGACAAATAAGTTGTGGCGTGTGGGAGGGAGAGGAGAGAGAGGAAGGTGCGACAACTATTGTTCATAATGAGTGAGAGGAGTGAGATGAATTTTAAAGCTTTTATATATAATGATGTTCAATTAATCTTTACTTTTTCTATCAAAAGTTGTTTTTCATCATTGAAAAGAAGAACTATTGTATGCAAAAACACAACCTTTTGTAGGACAATCAACTCAATCCTTTATGTCAACATAAGTGATTTTTAATCGGGTATCTTTTATACTTGGGAAATGATTGGAAAGTATTTTCTCCAGTTTGTTGGTAAATGGTCATTAAAGACCATTAAACCGAGGAATAATTGTTTGTGCGTGTAATACATGAACGGTTGACCTTTTTCAGTCACTAGAGAAACAAACGCTGGAGGAAGAGGGAGCCGTTGGGGCGAAGGAAGGTGGAAGGGTTTTGACTCCTCTATAAATAGAGGAGGAGAAGGAGAGAAAACATCATCGAAGAAAACTCACCTCGGTTCTCCTCATCGTTCCACCTCGCCTGAGCCCCAAAATCGGTCACCGGAAATGTCCGCTCATTCGGCGAAACCAACAAGTGGTATCAGAGCAACCAGGTGTTGTCCTTCGACCGCGCTCGACGCCGTTGAACCCACGCACGCCCTAATTGAACGCCCGTCGCCGCCGCCGCGCCATCGCCACCTCTGTGCGTCGCTGGAACCTGCATTTGCCAGTGCTCTTCCACGCGAACCCACACAGCACTCGTCGTGCAGATCCGCCACTGCACACACACCGAAACTGCGCGATCGCCAATCTGTGGAAACCTGCCGCTGTGCACATGCCGAAACCCGCTGCTGCGCTTCCCCTACTGCGCTCCACGCCACCATCCCCTCTGCCGCTGCCGCTACCAGCTCGCTCGTGCAACCACCGATCTTGGCTCACCACCACTACGCATGGCCAAACCCGTGCCTGCTGTCGCCTCCTGCACGCCGCGAATCGCCCCTACTTCCCACTTGCCCGCCGCTGGTGCCATCATCGACCATCGAGCGCACCCACCACCAGACCGACGCTGCCATCGTCGCACGTCGCTCCCAGCTAGTCGCCCGTGCCCTCGCTTCGCCTCCGCACGATTTCGCCCCTCTCCTCCTCTTTGGTCTTCGGTGGAGGTTAGATTTTTTTTAAAGAAAAATATAAGGGGAATGATATTATTTGGTTAAATAGATTTTGCATGATTAAAATAAAAATTAATTAATGCATATTTAAGAAAATAATCTAATTTTAACATATGCATGCTTAATTTAGGAAAATAAATTAACTTGATTAATTGGAATTGAAAATTAAAATATTGTTGATAGGAATTCAATTTTTGATTAAAAATTAATTTGCATGCTTTAAGGTTTTATAATAATCTTGCATAATTATTTAAAATTATATTTCTTGCATGATTTAAGTAGGAAATTGGAACTTTGCTTGATTTCTGGAATTAAACTTTGTCAAATAATAGAGTTTATTTGGGTAAATCCTTGGAATTAAATTTCTTGCTGAAATTTAAAAAGCAAAATTTAAATTTAGAATTTTATTATTTACTGTAGATTTGAAAAATGACTAGCAAGTTGTTCTCAATTGAAATGACAAAGGTTGAAAAATTGAATGGGGTTAACTATGAGATGTGGCATAGGAAGATAAAACATGCTTTGGAATATGACAATCTGGAACATGTAATTGAAGCTAATCCTCCAGAAACTGGAAATAACATTTCTGAAACTGAAGTTAGGAAATGGAAAAATGAAGATAAGAAAGCAAAAAGTCTTATGTTCATGTTTATGGAGGATAGTTTAATCAAATGTTTTGAAATTTACACTACTGCTTACACATTGTGGAATGCTTTGAAAGAGAAGTATGATAGGACTACTGAAATGACTACTCAGCTTCTTTTTCAAAAGTATAACTCCTGCAAAATGTTGGAGGAACAAAATATAGTGGAACATGTCAATAATATGATTGTCATAGCAAAAGACTTAGCTACTGCAGGAACACCAATACTTAAAAGACTGCAGATAGCAACCATATTAAATAGTTTGCCACATAGTTTTGATATGGTAACCACATCTCTTAGGTCAACCCCACTTCAACTTTCTGAATTGCTAATAGGTTGGGTACGGAATAGGAAATAATGTCTAGCCGGAAGCATTATGAATCAAATCTAGCAGTACTAAATGCCGCATTTCAGAAGCCTAGGAATGACAAAAGAAAGAATTACAAGCCAAATCTAGTGCAAGGAAAGAAACCACGAGGTTCTTGTCATGCTTGTGGCTAGTTTGGTCATTACAGGGCAAATTGTCCCAAGAGGGATGGAAATAAAGGCAAGACCTCGGAACAAAATGCGAAGAACAAGAAAGTTTTTGTCGGCATTGTGGAAAGTAATAATGTTGTTGTTCCAAATTCAAATGAGTGGTGGGTAGATTCTAGTGCCACGAGGCACATTGCCAAAACCACAATGGGACTAGAAACCTTCAAAGAATTTAGTCCTAAGGAACAACGCATCTATATAGATAACAAAACCTATCTAGATGTGGAAGGTATTGGCACCTACCATTTGGATTTGGGAGATAGCATTATGGTACTCAAAGACGTCCTCTATGCAACTGGCATGAGGCGGAATCTGATATTAGTCGGCGCTCTTGTGAAAAATGGCTTGGAAGTTTGTTTTTATAACAAACGTGTATCCATAGGTAAAGAGGTCTTTGCTATGGGAAAATATGTATCGAAACATGACTTATTTTGTATTCCTGTTGTTGATGTTGAAATAAATGAAATTGATGTGGCTTCTGGTTATACCTTGTGTTATTTAACGGAAAGTGAATTGTGGCATTTAAGATTGGTTCATGTTAACATGCATAAAATAAAACAAATGGTAAAATTGAATATGTTGCCTCATATGAATGACATGGAATCTGAAAAATGTCAACATTGCTTAGTTGGAAAAATGACTAAGAAATCCATTGGAATAAGACATAGATCAGATGAATTATTGGGCCTAATTCATTCTGATGTGTGTGGTCCACTTAGTGTTAAAACATATGATCACAAGGAATATTTTGTGACTTTCATAGATTTTTTTCAAGATATTCTTATGTGTATTTAATAACTCATAAAAGTCAAGTATTAACATACTTTAAGAAATAAAGTTGGAAGTAGAAAAATAACTTGGAAGGAATATTAAGGTGTTAAGGTCAGATAGAGGTGAGGAATACAATTCAAAGGAATTTGAATTGTATTGTGAAATGCATGGAATTAAAAGGCAAACTACAATGCCTTATACACCACAACAAAATGGTGTGGCGGAAAGGAAAAACAGAACTCTAATGAATTCTGTTAGATGCATGCTTTCAAATTCAAGTCTCTCTAAAGAATTTTGGGGAGAAGCTTTGCTTACAGAAAATTATGTATTGAATAAAATCCCTTCTAAATCTATACCTACCACACCTTATGAATTGTGGACCGGAATAAAGCCCAATTTACATTATTTAAGGAAATGGGGTTGTATAGCCCATGTACTTATTCCTAGACAATTAAGGGATAAGTTGGAATCTAGAACTATTAAGTGTACATTTATAGGCTATTGTGAGAATTCTTTTGGTTATAGGTTTTAC